>JAHQIW010005602.1:0-18157 GCA_019055375.1 Parelaphostrongylus tenuis | reverse complement strand
CGTATATTCACTTGGAGAAACGTAGCTGGTTTCGGTAAATGATGGAACTGGTAAGCTTATAGACTGCTCCTATTGTATTATATAAAAAAACACAAGTCTCTTGTGAGCTCTAATTTATGCTCAGCCCATAACGTCAACTTTATGCATTGCTTTAACTAACAACTTGATGATAAAATCCATTAGCAGAATACGGTACGTAACTTATTTTTTATGCACTTCTGTAAACATCCATATCAATTAAGAGCATAAGAGAAAAACAAAAAAATATGATATTCTAGCACGAAAATGGGTATGCGGTGGGGCCTGTACTAGATTGTTCAAGAAAAATTATTGAGAATTTACGATTGCGTTTCTTTTCTTGTGTGTGTTATAGAGATAGTTTTTGTGATACTGTTTTGCGACGCATCACCCAGTTTCACTGCCCAAAATTGAAATATGGAAAAAAAAATCGAACTTTCTGACATGATATTGCCTATTAAAAATGAAGACACCCAGACAGAGTTCTCGAAAAATTTACTCTAAGACATTAGTGTGAACATCAACTTTCACTCATAGTCACAGAATTGATTAAGCGTTATGTAATGTTATCTTGAAACCGGCTTCCTACTAACTTCGTCGTAGATAAATATAATTTCAAAGAATTTCCCTTGATAAGTAAATTCGAGGTAGCTGAAAGTAGTATTTACCGAAGAGAATAATACAGTGCAATGATAATACATTGGCTGGCGTTTCGGCGGTTTCGGCTTTTTCAGAGCCTGAAAAACTTAAATTGACATATAATCTATCAGCCAAACTCTTTTGATAGTCAAAGCAGGCCAAACTCAGTAGAGTGAAACATTGAACCGCGTGAAAGACATCTTTTATCAGATGCGTACCGTTTGTTGTTTCGTGATCAAATAGTTATTATTGAAGACCATTCGCGCACAGTTTCACGTGGACGAAAATTATGCTCCGCAGATCAAGGCACTCTGTATTCTGGAGGACTGCCTGGTGAGGATCAACAACTGATTTGAGATATGACGGTGTTATACATCATGACGGAGAATTCATCCATGCTGTGAGATGACCATGAGTTGTCAGCCGATTGAACTAGGCCCTATGTCGTGAAGAATTGCCCTGGTGAGGGTCACGGCACTTTGGCACGGCTAGAGTTCTGTTTAAAAAAGGTGGTTTCTGAGAGAATTTTCTTTATTCATATGGTTTCTCAGTTTTTGGTCAATTCGTTTCGTTGTACTGAGGACGATGCATACCGTAAAAGGATTAACTCATGTGAGTATCTGTTCTTAATGAACAAAAGACAAAAACGTGATGACTTGTTTATCCTTGGCTTGAAAAAATTGAAATTTTAGGCACTAAAGATGTCGCCAAAAGTCCTTGTTGCTATTGGAAAGAGATGAATTAATGCTTAGATTGAAACTAAATTCAACCACAATAATAAAAAGACCTGCTTCACTGCATTAGAAATCATGTAAAAGTGCCCAATTGTTATATGGGTTTCCGAAAAAAGTTTTGACATCGCAAGAACCGTAGCAATATATGATGCATGAATTGAATAATAAAATTCAAACGATATCTCAACGTTACATATTACACCACCAGCTGCCAACCTTCATGAGTTGTCTGAAAGAACTATACTTTTTTTCATTGTGCTCGCGGCGTTTCTTACCTATAGACTGCTATTTCGAAGAATTTCGACAATTATCTGCACAGAGTGTTATTCAGAAAGCGAATCCGCTGGTGAACGTCGCGCTCAGCGACTTCAATGCATTTGGAATTCAAAATTTTGTGCTAGTGAAATAAACATAAATGCTTATCATTGAAACCCATCAACAATTTTAGTAGATAAAAATTGGAAATTTTATTTGCTCAAGGCGGGTGAGTGCCACTTTAAGGATGCACTGTGTGAAATTTCTCATTATTTATTGAATAATCCAGAGTGATAACGACATCGCCTACCCAAATATCGGATCAAAAAATATGCTGTGAAGTTCAAATATTATCAAGAAAAATAAAGGTGTCTAGATTTCAGGTCGGAGTGTTTGGTTTGTTTTCAAGTAGCGCTGCTATACTAGCCGTGAGATACAATCCGGCGTTGCGGAACTCGTTTGGTCTACTGTGCTTCTCTCACAGCATCGGCCAACATGGGCGTTCTTCTCATCACCATCTTCTGGGTCGCGCCGACAACATTGCTGTAGATGCTAGTCGCTTTTAAACTTGAAAATTTTGGAAAAAAAAATGGGCCGTAATAATGATTAATCAGAATTCATTTTTATTTGCCCGCTTCTAGCCGGTCGTACGAAGTTACAGTATATCCAGTGATGTAGAGTGCCTGGTGCAAAAACGATTGCGGCTAGAGGCAAAAATCCAATTTTGAACCCAAGTTTACACTTTTTTACGTGGAGCGCGTACTGATCATTGCACTACCGACGCCAGCTTTGATACCACTCTTCCTACGCTACAACCGCGTTTATCTGTCGGCAGCCACACCGTCAAAGTTCTGGCGTGGGTAGTCGCTATCAGCATTGAAACCCCTTGAACCCATTATGCTGAAAGATACTGGGTAATGAAGATCAGTTAGAATTTATTTTTATTTGACCTGTAACATCCTCACCAACGCTAAAGGCGGTAAAAAAATAGATTCTGAATGATCATCAATACCCAGTAATCTGTCAGCACCAGTGGGTTCAACCGTCGCTGGCGACTACCACGCCAGACCCGTTGACGGTTGGTGTGCCGAAAGATAGACGCGTTGTAGCGTAAAAAGAGTGGTATGAAAACCGGGCGTCGGTAATGCAACGGTTTCAGCACTCGCCCCTGGATAGAGTGGAAATGTGGGTTCGAATCCCAGCTAACGCAAAAGCTTTTGCACACCACTCTACATCATTGAGCTGTAATATTTGAGAACTAAAGAAAAACATCAGGCAATTAGATTTCTGCTTCCATACCGCAAATTACATCTATCAACAAAAGTGGATTCAATGTCAATAACGACTGCCCCGCCACACCTCAGACGATTGGTGTTCACAGATGACGCGCTGTAGCGTAGAAAGAGTGGAGTGCAATGCGAGCGTCGCTGGTGCAACGGTTTAGCATATGCTCCCGGAAAGAGTAAGATCTGAGTTCGTGACCCAGTTGACGCAAACGTTTTTGAACACCACTCTACATCATTGGGTTTATTGAAAACATCATAATACCGAAATAGGCGGTCGAATAAAATAATTTCCAATTATTATCAATATCTTATTCTTAAATTTCCTAAATGTTTATGCGGTAATATTCTTCCTGAAAGAGTACTGCCTCCAAATGATTGATTTCATGATATTCTAGAAGAGGGTAAACAATATTATAGACTGCAAAAGAAAAATTATTCACTTATCTAATTGTTTTTACATTTCCTTCACTCATTATCAGATCTTTTGTGCGAATCTCAGCACTACGTGCATTCAGTTCGATACCCTGCATTTATCGTTGCCAAGGTCTTCAAAGGTTCTGCATGCTATTTTTGTTGCTGTTTTTAGAGTTCGTCTTCCTCATAAATGTCGTAAAATTCTGGTCGAGTTTCTGCTTGTAATCGTGAAAATAATTGAACTTATTCGACTACAAAAGAAAGTTTGAGAAAGAGGTTAATTTAATGCTTTTTTTCTAAAACCTGCATTACGCACCATTCTACTGCTACACGAAAGGAAAGAAGTGGAAGTTAATTCTCATAAGCTAAAATTGCGTAATAGTCAAGAATAAATACTAAGAATGTGGTGAAAAAATCTCATAACTTTCAGTGAATGCGAAATGTCAACCGAATTGGCAGGCAAAGTGTTTGGTATTTTGGACATTATTTTGTGGAATGTAGTTATCTACTGCCACCTAACCATTTCTTTGAACAGAGTTTTGGCTATCACTTTCCTCTACAAGTTTCCAACTTTCTAAGTGTGAGAAATACCGCTGTGGCAGTTCTGATCTGCTGGATGCTAGGTGTCCTTCTTAGAGTACCGTATTTATGGGGTGAGTTTTACTATTTTCCAGTTACCTAAAATCAAGATGTTCGAGATTATGTAGATCTAAAGGGACTACAGTGCGAAAAGTATACATATCAATTACCGTTTAAACACTTCTCTGGATGATATTAGGGTTAAGATTAAGGCGTCCAATGTTGATGCTTTAGTTGAAAACAGATTACAAATTCAATTTCACTGAGCATGACCGAAAGTCACTGCGACTATGCTCTCAAAAGTCACCCAACATCGATGGTTTTTGAGTTTAAGGACAAGTTGGTAGATCTTGCCAACCCGGAAAAACGGGAAGGTCTGATTAGCTCTTCGGTCCAATTGAACTGTGTGCATGGGTATTGAAGATTATCTCAAAAATCTGCATTAAACACACTCTTTCTTTTATTAGGTGTACAAATGCGACCCGCTGTTCTTTGCAATACCGTATAATTTCCATCATTAACAATAACATTTTCCCAACTTTTATGTAATTTGTGAATGCCATTCGAAGAAAATGGTAAGTAAAATTGGTGAAATTCGGCAAGATTTTTGAAATTTTTTTGATTTGTAACTTGAATCTGGTATGTTCAAGCGGTAATCTGACAGTTATAAAACTTCCCACCTCAGCTCTTTTATGACGTTTCCGATCGGTTTTGCATCATGGCGCTGAGCGTTATCATGCAGCAGATTCACTTTGTAGTGTCTTCCGGCCCATTCCGATCGTTTTATTTACAATTCATGGTAAATTTTGGTCAATTCTTTTTGACAAGGTGCTACATCAATCGTCCCCAGATTTTGAGAGCTGTAGTAGAGGACGAATTTCTAATCCTACCCAAATGCACAGAAAAGCTTTCCGTAAATGTTCCATTTTGTAATCCATTTTTCTGGTTGTCCGCGGTGGGTCCATAGTCGTTTGGGCTTTGGATTGTCAAATAAATCAACTTTTCATCTCCGGTCACTACACGATGCAAGAAAATCTTTCATTCTGTCGGCGGCGCTTTTCCTTAAATTAAACGCGGAAAGTAAAGCTTTTCCGCAAATGGCGCTTTTCGGGTACAAATGTGGTCATCTTCAAAGACTTGGAAAAACCCTCATATAAAATACTCTGTATATAAAGCACCCAGATTAGCGTTATTGACGCATTTTCAAAAAAGAAAGGATTTGAATATCTTTTATATCTTTACTATTATTACATCAAAAATAATTGAACGGTAGAGTCATATTTGTACACCTAGTACAACTGGCCTGCTAAATTTTGTTAACATATGTAGGTTTCCTTTCAGCTAATTGTTTCTCTTTTACAATACGGTGAAGTGGGAGTGGAAGTTCTCCGATACACCGTGCATTTTCGTCTTGATCAACTTCCATATCACTCAAGCTGTTATTATCTTGATCGTCGTACTCGATTGCATCACGTTAATCTGTTTAAGAATTAAACACAAGGTTAGCTGGACATTATGAGTGTTGACTATAGCTTTCCACTCAACTATGCTCTACAAGTTTAGAGCAGTCAGATATTGTGCAATTTGTTAAACGATAAGGGATAAAGTTCTCGGCGTTGATCAATCTCTGACGGGTGCGCCATGCATTCGTCATCAATGTTTAACTTCTTTTAAGGTGGCTCACTGCAATATTTGGCCTTTACAATGACTTGCGGTGGCCTAACCGATGCATTATGTCAGTACCGCCTATCCTCTCAGACAAGAATGGTATTAATTATCCGACTCCAGAGGGATGGAAGGCTTGGTGATCCATGAGCACGAGATCGAAGCGTAGACCACGTGTACGGCGCAGAGCATCTCTAATCACTGCCCATCATGCACTAATTGCTTTGGCGATTTGTTATCAACGTAATATGACAAACTAGCATTCAGTGTAGGAATTATCCTATCGCGTAGGAGATATTTCGAATTTTTTCGTATTTCGTCAAGAAAATTCACAGTATTACTAAGTACTGGTCAAAGCAAGGCAGTCTATTTCAGCAGTATCAAGATCTGCAAGAATTCCTACTGATAGCCTTAATCCTATTATGGCTCTCCCACGTTATAAGATAGCAAAACTCTCAACAACTAACATTCTCGGCACTCATCACACAGCTACTGTCACCATCAATGAATGCAGAATCTTCGCGTTTTCTATTCTTTTTGGCGGAATTGAGAACAACGAGGTTCCACATGATAGACGGCAACAAATGAATGTTTATTTCGAACAAATGGCTTAGGAAATCGCTATTTTCGTCCAAAATTCCAGTTAAGAGTAAATGTTTTATAGGATTCATTGCTATTGAATAGCGTTCCCAAAGATATCAAATTTGATTTCATAGTGTTTATGTATAGTCGCAGTAAAGTAACTCAAATTAGGTGTTAATTATTAAATACTAGTTATTGTTCCTTTCATTAGTATTTGAGAAAACTTGCCATGTGGTCTGGTAAGGGCTCTTGTACAGCCAGGTACACGTGTTTCGTCCTTACAGACTCATCAGCCGGGCAGAACCCGTCGTCTGTCGATCTTTTTATAGTCAGTTCTCGCGGGAACGTTACACTCCTTATAGAGAGTTATCGACGACGTACGCTTTGCACTCTATGTCAAGTGAAACATTCACCTAACACAGAGAGTGTAACGCTCCCGAGAGAACTGACTATAAAAAGATCGACAGACGACGGGTTCTGCCGTGCTGATGAGTCTGTAGGGACGAAACACGTGTCTCGGGCTGTACAAGAGCCCTTACCAGACCACATGACATGTTGGCTCAAATAATGATGAAATGATATACTGAAATTTGAGCTTGGTCTGAATTAAGCACTCAAAATAAAGGTATAATTATGATCTTTTTATAGTTAGTTCTCTCGGGAGCTTTGCTATCTTACAGGGAGTCATCGAAGACGACCTTTTTTTTATTAGTTTTGTATTAGATATTGTATTATAAGTGATATAAATAAATGAATAATGATAAAAATAAATAAATAAGAATGAATGTAAAATGCAAAAATATGAATGTAAATTATATAAATAAATATAAATATTGAGTATCGTAGGTAATACGTGGAATTATACCTCGGATGTAATAGAAGTTTTTAGAGGTATGAAACATTTTTTAGAGGCATGAAATTTTGTCATGGTTGGTTGTTGTAGAGATTCAAGCTTTGTAATTCAAGGGCAATAAGACTCATCATCATAATGGCATCTACACAAATATCGCTGATCGAAAAAGGAAGGAGATGGAAGTTCGCTTCGTCAAACAAGTAAAACGCTAAAATAATTTTTGAATGAATCAATGAATCCGAGAGTTTTTCCTACGATCTCATAAACAAGTTTTCCATATTTATTGCAGGTTGTGTATCAAAATGCACTATTGATCTCCCAAGAAATCATTTACTTCTACATTTGCCCTCTTCTTCAAAGCAAATGGGCCGTATTCTTCACTGGAACATTTCTCTGGCTCTTATTTCACGCGCTGGATGGGTATGCCCCCTTTTGTGTACAATAATTTTCAAATACATATTATTTGGAAGAAATCCATCGAAATGCAAGAGGACCAGGGCAATCCACACTTTTAAGAACTTGAAGAGATGAGTGGATCAGTTAGGCATACTCATCGACTATTTTCCTATAGGCACTCCTTCAGAAATTTTTGTGTGCTCTCTACCAACGGTCCAATCAGTACCTGAAGTGTAGCTTTCTATTAGTGCTATATTTTTTTCCACCGTGCATGAAAAATGGGTACAATTGGTAATTTGTGGTCAGAATATCATTCTTCAAAGAAATAGTCGTTTCAAAGTTCTTGCATGTGTGCTACCCATAGCTAATACTGTTGCTCTCTCGTTCTTGGCATCTGGAGAAAATGAAATAGAGGCAGTGCACCCGTTCTCATATTAGAGTGGTGCAAAAGTGATCGCTATTACAAACCGTACTGAAACCGCAGTTACTTCTATATCTCTCTAAATGGCGAGAATGATAGGGGTGACTGAGATTAGGTCCTTCTGCAAAACCTTGTACAGTCTTGAGAAGATAAGAGTTGTAGTTGCTTTCTCATGACTTATAATAATGTTAGAGCAAAAGTAATTGAGGTACTCGCATCATTGAAATGAGTCTCCTTTACGAAACTTCTTAAGCCCCCTCTGCATTGTACGCTTGTTAGCAGTATTCATAAAATGCGGTGCTGACGTTGTGAGTTGACTCTGCTGCTTTATGACCTATTTTGAACCGACGAGGTAAAACCGCAATTGGTTTTGCATCAACCAACATCTCTTTTCATATTCTAGAACAATAATGATTCAGAGAGCGAGTAAGACGTCATCAACAGCAAGGTATGATGTGGAGAATGTGTGTTTAAATTATTTTCAACATAACCACATATCAGTATGCATTCTTTTTTTATGAGCTGTGCATTTCATTTCAACGATGCATAAATCGCAATGACTTTTTTGCCCAACTAATATCTTAAACTTTATTTGTGAATATTTCGTTGTTCGTTCTGGTAGAGGCTAAGGAATGGTTCAGCAAAGTTTGAAGCTCATCCTTAAAAAATGCTATGTAGGTTGCAGGCTCATCGTTGGAATATTCCACTTTCATCTCTCTTTATATCGTATTAAATGGTCGCACACAAAGACGGTATGTTGAGCTGCCATATTGCTAACATACTATTAACACATCAACAAAAGACATTCTTTGCAGGTAGTCACTAGGATCTTCCATACGTAGACGAACAAACAAGCGACGCCGGGTTTCAACATGTGTAACATAAGAACGGGGAATTGAAGAACTTATAATTTGAAATCACATTCCTTGCAGATTCATTCATTATGGTCAACTTAGAGCAGTTGAAGGTTTAAAGTTTTGTAAATAGAATAAGCAAAATTACTTTATTAGATTTGCAGTGAGTGTGGCTAAGTAGTGACTAATTAGTATTGACTGGAAAATGATTAACGTTGCCATGTACTTTTGTACTATTATAAAGAACTCGAAGGCCTGACTCTGATCAACTATTGCATTAGCTATGCTTTACCAGGTGGAAAACAGGCGGATGTAGCTGAACTATGAAATTGATATTGCGAGCAATGTCGTAGCAAAATGCACTCACCATTTGCAATATCATCCTGGAGTATGTGCAATAGGCAGCCATGTGGCCAATGAAACCGACGAGCAACCTGTGCTTGTTGTAACTCTCCATGACCTCACACTCCTAAGAGGGGTTTCTAAATGACGGATGGCTGCTGCAATAATTTTCCAGGTGTAGTAGCTTCACAACACTCATTGCACACTGAGAGCTATAAATGTCTCCATTTCTTCCACAATGGTATTCTCTCAATCGGCGTTCTTCTGAGTGCCATAAATAACTGTTTGCTCTACAATCAACTCTCAGAGATCGGTATGAGCAGTTCGTGGGAATGAGCTGGTTGCGGCCCGCGGTAACAATACTGTGTGAACACGTGCCACTGGGTCATCAAAGGGAAGAACGGTGGGTGGCTGCACATTGGTGGTCAAGTACCAACTACAAATGTCAACATTAAAAGAGCTCACTGTGCATCGTCAGTTCCGTCATCGTCATGCTGAGAACCTTCCGGAGTGTGTACGTTTTTGGTCCATGTTCGCTTCTTATTCGTTATCAGTGCCTCGTCAGCGCTTAAGGCCAATCCTTGGAGCACGGTTTCCAATTCTTCATCTTCAAAAGCTTCCCAGTCGCTTTGTGTTGCATGACGGCTCTTAAAGGCAAGCTCTCGAATATTCGCAAACAACATAACAAGTTGTAGTTGTAATGAAGTAATAAACCTCTCATCGATAGTAAGGTGAAGAAGAGAGGCAAATACTCGTAGCAGCTAAGCTACCAAAACGATAACAATGTAACATTTAGTTAGCGAGAATGCTACAGAGCAATCAATGAAATTTTACATTCTAACTTCGCGCACGAGCGCTGTGGTTTCTGATATGTGTGATTGATTTGCCTGATCTACACATCACACATCTGGCAAGAGTTCAACCGCCTTTGGAGGCAGTGTGTAAGATTCAAGTTCTACCACTGTAAGACCTTTTATTCAAAGTATTCATTTAGCAAAAAGTCATGCAGCTTCTCTCACAATATCGACAATAGCCTCTTTACAATATTTTTTATGGAAGGACAACATCAATGAGATGTGGGTTCTAGTCCCGCTTGACGCGAAAGTTTTGCACATCACGCGTAAAAGCTACATAGTTCTAACATAATGTAACAAACCACAAAAAAAACTGTTAAAACTCTCTCAAGGAGTAAATATGAATGCTCAAAGAAGTTCTAAGAAACAGTCGGTTATAGAAGATTGAAAAGACACATAGATTGCCCCGAGGTGGAACAGCGGCAGCAACGATCACATTTCCGCGTAAAAGTGACACCTGCTTGGAAAACTAACAGCTTCATTATTGATGCCGAAGGTAGCTAATAGTCAGCATTTTGAGATATTCGTATCAATACGAAAGTAACACTGAAGGTAGAACAAGATCGACACTTGAAAACTGATAGTGCTTAACCCTTTCGGGACCATCAGTTGTAATAGCCACGCGCAGTGCAAATCGCCGATTTTGGCATATTATTAGGGTTTTTTCATTGTTTTGGATAAAAGATTGAGTTTCTGTGATATTTCGATATTTTAAGACTTTCTCTACACACTCCTATGCTTTTAGTGCAAAGATATACGTTTATGTTTAAAAATAAAAGCTCTCTTCTACTACGAAATCACGTGATGTTTGCATTCTATCAACGTTATAAGTTCTACAAAGAATGTAATGATATTAAATCGATCAGTATTGATATATTTTATTATAAATAACACTTAAGAAATATAATAGTGGCTCTTTTTTGGAAGACAGTGAATAGTATGGCAAAGAAGCTGTTGCACAATGCATGGCGATGCCAGGTCATCGATGATTCTTACCATACCGAGTTTCATAGCAGGAGTCGTTCATTTCTAATAATATATGCAATAATGCACACGAGTAAGATGGAAACTCATGAATTACAGAAGATTTTTGTGCAAGAAGGTCAATCGTATTCAGGAGAACTGGTAGGTATAGCAGTCTACCCATTTAGCATTGTTTCAGCAAATCCAAGCTTATGTATAGTCTGGGTTTAGAGCTCTTCTTTCCTAACAACTGAAGCCTGATACTTCGACAAGGCGCTGGATTGGCTGCTGTATAAAGTTACAAAATATGATGATTTCACATTACCCACAAGTTATACTAGCCACTGCATATTCTGGGTTATGTAATTGCACCGCTTATATTTATGCCTATTTTCTAGGTTACTGTGAGGAAATCGAATCCGCATGTAATAAGAATTCTGTTGAAGCTGCTCTACAATCTTACATCAGTGGGTATATTTGAAGCACCATACCACCGTTAGGAGAGTAAAATATAGAGATAATCATTTATGTAGTTTTGTAGTTACGGAAAGATCGTTGACATCATAGCTCACGTAGCCGTTGGCAAGTTCATAAAGTTTTGGAGCCTTTCAAACATTGCTATAAAATTGTCTAGTGGACCTCCATTTCACTGTCCATGCATTAAATGCTGATTCGTCTCGACCTTCACCAAACGGTGAGAAAATCAAGAAGCGCACGCTCCATCGAAAAGCAACCACAAACTGCACAGTGGAAAAACGACTCTTTTTCGCCTTTTTTCAACGGAGAAAAAAGCAAGTTGCATGGCTTGAAGAAGTGGAAATCGAAAAAACGTTATTGCGCTCAATATTTGCGAGGATCGTCTCTGGAGAAAATTTAATGCAAATTTATGAGTGAGTCAAATTAGATTAGCTATTCTATTAGATAAAGTAATTGTAGTAAACCTTGGGCAAGGAATTTAGGAATTTTATAACAACTATTGCGCAAATCAGCTTCAGTAAAACACCCATACCACCGTTAACGAAAGCTCTCTAAGCATCGAGCTGATGTCGATAATGTGACAAAATATATCAAGGCTTAGTCATCATTTTCTTATTCACTCCCCCCCCCCCCCCCCGGTACACATTCGCTATTAGTAGTGGGCCCAAAACTTTCATTAGCGCACGCTTTTCTAGGAAATCATGCTCAAAATCGCATACAGTTTGCCTAAGTTTAAGAACTAACTCCGTCATCAAGCGAAACTTGGATCAGCAAACAAGCCATGAACAACAAGAATTAGAGATATTACCAACACTCTTCTCGAGTGTTTTTTAGACAGCAAGACCTCTAACGACGGAGTAGATCCGCAAGAAGTAGCAAATTCTTAACCACTACCTCAGGAAGTTCAAAGCAACCTTACAGAAGCGCAAAAAGGTGCTTGGCAGATTAGAAAACTAGTGAAGTCAAAGCTCATCATGCTATTAATTAGTGCTAAGGATGAAGAGTTTGTACTAGTCTCTCATCAGGTAGTTGTTAAGAACAATTGAAACAACATGTCATAATTGTCTACCCTTGACGTCCATCATCTGAAAAGGCATTTAAGTTAATATCGAAAACTGAGCAATTAATGGATCAAAGTGGTAAGCTTGGCTGATTTGAAACCATCATTATCTCTTTAACTCAAAAACTGACTAGCCATTATGTACTCCGTGTACTATACGGTATGTACGTATACTGTAACAAATAATGTATAACATACTTACTCATCAATACACATAAGATAGTGTTTCACGCGGATTTTGCCTTACCAATTTCTCAAATTTCAGGCTTACGTCCATCATGGTTGTGTAGACGAGTCCACGAATAGAATAACATAATTCTCAAACCTATTACAAATGCAAATGTTAATATATTTCAGCCTATTTCGCAAGCATTTAAACTTTTTTAAACAGTCACCGTGATGCACGTACTGACATCGCATACGTGATGGAGTCACTCCACGTGGGAGCCCTGTACACCAACGTATCGAATGGCTCTGCATTGCAAGCCATCCACGAGCTTCCTATACAACACCTAGGGCAATGAAATGGATACATTGCCGATACAGGAGGTCATGGTTTTTTGAATGAGTGCCTCACTGTGCGATCTTCAGACTGTCCAGAAAGTATTTCACGAAAGTGGGAGGGCTGGTAGTAAGGTAGCGATTGGCAATCAACCTAAACTATGCCTCTATTTCTAAAGTGGAAGTTCCAGTGAATGATATTCGGCTATTACTCTACTGTAGATGTATATATAACCATTTTGTTATCTACTCCACTCGAAAAGTGGCCAATTGTTTCAGACTGCTGAGTGGACTATTGAATACCAAAAGATACTTCAAACTCCTGAGCAAGATCGGAACTTTTGTCTGAGCATGCAATTTGATCTAACCTATAACGGCTACATTACAAAGTGGTATTGAAAGCCAAGTGAAGATAATATCTTGGTTCATTACTTCTCCTTTAATTCTCCACGTACAAAAACTGCTCTTGTTAAAAACATGTTGCGTACAGCAGCCGGTGTGTGCACAGGAAGGGAGCTGAGAATGGAACCTCTGGAATTGGTTCGGGAAATGGTTATTTTCGCTGACTACGGTTTTTGCATTCGCGGTATAGGTTCCGAGAAAAGTGACGCACCATCATACGATAATCCACAACAAAGGCAAGGTCTCGTTTATAATCTTTTCTTTTTGAGAGAAAGTAGTATAGTAATAGAGCTTTGCTTGGAAAGGGTAGGCTCAAGAAATCGGTACCGCGCATAGAGACGGTCTACCTGACCTTCAAGCACATGGCGATTAATAATGCTTTGGAGAAAACGAGTAGACAACTGTGTCTGCACACCTAGGCGGCAAGCTTGAAGCTTGCCCATGACCTCGCTAGACTTGCGTAAGGTGAAAACACACAACGGAAAGGATTTTGAAGTTGAAGTCACCAACTTTGCATAGAAACGTAAGGCAGCATCGTGCAGTCCTTTTGGAAGCTCTCTGGTTAAACACCATTGATCCGAACATTAATCGCAAAAGAATGTCCCAAAATCATAAGTGTTATGACACAGTAAAGTCCAAGACCGACTATCTATTAACCTCGGCATAGTTCGAATAAATTAGTATTTTTCGTCTATTTAGCCGTTTCGAGGTGTTAGTGATATTATTTATTGAATATTAGAGAAGCATACAACAATACAGTCAGTAATGCAGCTTGAATATACAATATTCGAGGTGGCTAACGTTTCGTTTCGCCTTCGTCAGAGCCTGAAAAGATCACATTGATCCACAATCCACTAAGTCACAACCTCCATAACCCTAGCAGAAAACGTTAGAAATGAGTTTTGGATCGCATAGTAAAAGCTTCATTTTAAAACACTCACCGTTTTGATGTTTGGGTCTATCAAATATTGATTGGACCAGCCGCTAAGGTCAGTGCATCAGTGGGCTCTGCCTAACTCTGGCCGGAAAAATCAGCCTGAGGTATGGTTCGAGGTCACGCTCGATTACGAGGCACTCCTCTTTTCGGTTCATTTTCGAGCCTTTGCTATGTATCCAAAAGGCTTCTAATGTTTTACGCGCAGATGTTCTTGATTCCTGTGCGAGAATCGTGAATTTGAATTGGATGATTCGGCAGCAATCGTTAAAATACCCCCAAAACACTAAAGCGTCAATTAGTCCGCAAACCGACTGTATGACCGCCTCTGCGAAACCAATGACTGCAAAGTTTGTTCGAACGGCGCAGACGGGCGACTGTATGAGATTGGGTATAATTTACCTAATACCGTGCGAAGCATGCGACAATGAGTACATTGGCGAAACGGGTAGGCCACTATTTCTCCGCGTGAAAGAGAACCTAGTTGGGTACGCAACTGTATTCAAAAACCCACTAGGCACGCATAGGGTGGTGGTTTGTATTGGCAATCACAAATTTTTGCTTCGCGAGAGGGGATCAGATGTTGGTATGTGATGAAATACTGGTAGAAGAAAACCTCTGTAATGTTTACTGTATGTTTTTTGTGTTTGAATTTGCATTTTGAATAATACTGAGACACTGTGAAAGTTGCTGAGCACTTTAAAAAATTCGAAATTATTCTCTTCACGCGATAAACTGCAGTGGCATGTAGTAAAAGGCATCAAAGCCGCCATCCGTAATATATAATGATAAATGGAATTCCTTTCCTGCAGTCATGTAACGTCCACCAACGCCTGATATTTTTCAATATAGATATAGTATTGTATGCTGTCAATGAGCTAGTCAGCCTGTGATAATCGAAACCCAGGCAGGTTACGTTGGGCCGGCTACGAGAAACTGAGCTTGATCAGAAACGGATCAAATTCCTATGTTTCTGACTCTAAAGCAGAGCAGCTGCTCATGCGCGCCTTTGAGATATTTCTATATGACACCATTCATGCCTGATGGTCATTTTTTTGAGCTATGTATGTGGTTTCTTTATAGGCAACTCTAACTATATCGCACCTTTCGTTTTGAGTGCTTTCTAAAGACCACGTATTTATTCGATATGCCTGTTATTCATTTTTTTTATCATCATTATCAGGCGTGTTTGAAACTTGAGCGTGGTTATAAGAAAACAATCGAAACGGAAAGCATAAATTATTCGACGATACCAGCCAAGGGCAGTCCAAATATAGAACACTGCCATTTAGTGATATTTTGACTTGATGGCACGTGTAAGATGTTCCTAGTCGTCAACTCTATATAGGAATTGGGTTCTCCCGAAAGGATTGGCTAAAGACAAATAGTACTTCCCGACTGGTGAGGCTGTGAAATGCGAAACACGCGTATCGGGCTCTATATGTTGCCCTATGAAAAGCCTACAATCACGGCTCAGAAAATAATTAGCAGGCATATCAAAATTTGAGCATGGTCTGAAGAAACACTTGAAACGAAAAGTATAATATACTTGACATCACGTAATGTAGCGAAAAATTTTCACAATCGCTGATTTGGATTGCAGCTATTAGGTCGTTTCACAAATTTTGACAATAAAGCAATAAGAACCAAATTTTTCAAGCAATAGTAATTTTAATATGCATGGTCATTATTTTTGAGCCACGCATGCCAGTGGTCTATCAAAGAGGGCTGACTTATAGAGCCCGATACACGCTGCTTCAATCTTGCGATCTCGTCACTCGGGCAGTTTCCCTTTCTCTTCTTATGCCAATCCTGTGTGGGTGCTGTGCTCCAGTCCCCACACTGAGAGTTAGCGGCGACGAACGTTTTCCCCTATACTAGCCAAGAACAATCGAGTGTACAATACTCTGTGTTCGGTGATAATTTCACTGGACATAGAGTGTAAAACATTCGTCGCCGCTAACTCTCAGTGTGGGGACTGGAGCACAGCGCCCACACAGGATTGGCATAAGAAGAGAAAGGGCAACTGAAGTCAGCCCTCTTTGATAGACCACTGGCATGCGTGGCTCAAAAATAATTACCAGATGAATCTCCACAATTACCATGATGGATCTCCTGCCATTACTCTACTGTAGGTATATAGATGGTTGTTTGGTTATCTATTCCAGTCAAGAGGAGCTAAATAATTGCTTTAGAATGTTGAATGAACAGTCAGAGTATATAAAATTCACCCGTGAGATACCAAAAGATGATTGGCTTCCTTTCTTGAACGTGCAAGTAAACTTAACCGAGAGCGGCTGCATAACAAAGCGGAACAGAAAGCCAAGCAATAAGAATACCCTGGTTCACTATCTCTCTTCTCATCCCTCACATATGAAAAAGGCGCTAGTAAAAAACATATTTTTTACAGCAGCCAATGTATGTACCGGGAGGAGCAGAGAGTAGAATCCGTGAAACTGGCTCGGGAAATAGCCACTTCTAATGGATACGAATTTGTAGCCCCTCGGCTTAGGTTTAGAGGAAATAGTGCGCCTCCGAACGAAAACTTCGATTGAAAGGAAAGTCCCGTTTCATCACTCCCTTTCTTTTCAAATAGATTAGTACAGCTATAAAACGCTGTTTGAAAAGCGCGGGTTTAGAGCAATCGGTGGCTCATTATTGAAATACCACCGAATACTCTATAAACGCCAACTAGTTCGCAACCGCTTATATGACCGTCTCTGTATAATGAAAGATTGTAAAATATGTCCTAACGGCAGAGACGGTGATTGCATGAGCGTAGGTACAGTCTACCTAATCTCTTGCAAAGCGTGTAGCGATAAATATATTGGCGAAACGGGTAGGCCGCTCTATGCCCGCATAGAAGAACACCTAGCTGACAAGCGTCTTAATAGACGGAACACCCCGCTAGGGACGCATAGAGAACAGAAACACGACGGAGTTGATTTTGAAATCGAAGTCACCATCCTTGCGCAGGAACAAAAAACATAAGCGCGAAAATCTTGAAGCACTTTGGATTAATACCACCAATCCAACTATAAACCGCAGGGAGGAATGCCTTGTTATCACACGTGATTTGAGTCAGTATATAAGACTGATTGCTTGATGGGTAAGGTGCATTACGAGCCTATGTGATCTCCTTGCGGTGGACTCCACTTGATCATTCAGTGGAACACATATAAAAAGCGGTGAGTATGTTGAGAGTTGATTTGTGCTTGATGCGATTGAAATCTAGGTCTGGTGATTTTTTCTAAAGGAGTAATGGAGGTGTTTGGCTTATTGGATTGCGGACAATTTGACCTTTCCAGGCTCTGAAGAAGGCGAACTGCCGAAACGTCAGCTGTCGAATAAAGTTTATTGTAACACCTCGTGTTTCGCTTAAAGAAAAAATCAGGAATAAATACCAGGAATTTAGAAATTTGAGCTGTGGTTTTAAGAAAACACTAGAAACGAAGTAGTAATTTCAATTGCACGATTTTGACATCTTCAAATTGTGCAGTTTTCTTACGGACATTTTGGTATACAACATGCTTATTCTTGTGTTAAATGGAGCTGTCTCTGAAATAAATTCGATTGCTACTCATGCTTACAGTTGCGTAGGGAAAAATGTCAGTGAAACGCGCAAGATTGATGGAGTTTGTGGCAATGACACGGTCATAGAAGCGACGGCGAAGAAGTGGTTTGTGGTGTAGTTCAAAGCTGAAGAAAACAGTCTGGAAGATCAGTCGCGCTCAGGCTATTCAAACGAAACTCCATCAATTTTGTGCGGTGATTCGTTACTATTTTCCTCTACGCATCTTTCGTGCTTGAGTTTGCAGGACAGTTCGTTCCCACGGCAGTTTAATAACAAAGCATGCATCAATGAGTTGTATTCCAAGATGCTTACAGAAAGATTTAGACGGTGCCAAAATCATGCATTTTACTCCTT
>JAHQIW010005598.1:0-17469 GCA_019055375.1 Parelaphostrongylus tenuis | reverse complement strand
CTTCAGATCGATAAAAGTGAGACAGAGTGGTTGTTTGTACTCTCGCGAAACTTCAATGAGTCTTGTGATCGTGTGGATGTGGTCCATGGTACTAAATCCTTTTCTGAACCCTGCTTGTTCGCATGGCTGTCCTTCGTCCAGTGTTCTGTCAATCCTGTTCAGGATGACTCGAGTAAAGAGTTTATAGACAACGGACAGCAAGCAGATTGGGCGATAATTGCCTATGTCGTGAAGGTCTCCCTTTTTGAACAACAATACGGTCTTGCTGGTTTTCCATTGAATAGGGACCTTGCATTCTGACAGGTAGCGAGTGAAGAGCCGAGCCAGGGTGTTGATGAGAACTGGCGGTAGGTTCTTCAGGTGTTCTGGTCTAATCCTGTCTGGACCGGGTGTTGTTCTGTTTTTCACCGACGATATAGCATGTCGGATTTCGGAAGGAAGGACCGGTGGAACGACATATTCGTCCTCTTTCAATTTATATGACGGTAAGAGAACATGGCTAGCGAAGAGATCCGAGTAGTACTGGTGGATGATTTTCTCCATAGCCCTTCTGGAAGCTGTAAGTGTCCCGTCAGGGTATCGGAGTGCAATCATCTTGGTCTTATAGTTGGCGAAGCCTCGCTGGGCTTTGCGAATGCTCTTCCCAGCTTCTGCAGCTTCTGCCATAACTGCTGCTCTTCTCTCTTTAAGGTCTTCTTTTATCGCTTCTCTGCATCGTTTCGCAAGTTCGGACGTAAGGTTTCGGTTGCCTGCGGCTCGTGCGATTCCACGTTGACGTATCAGCTCGAGTGTCTGCGGAGACAAGCGTCTCTTCGTGACCTTAGGACTTTCGGCTTTTTTAGCGCCAACGTGAAGATATTCAACGAGTCGATCGTATTCTTCGTCGATGTTGTCGACAACGGTATCTTCCCAAGAGCCGACTAATGATTTGAATTCATCCCAGTTTATAATAGTTCTGGGACTTCGTTGTTTGTATTTAGCGGCTTTCTCTCCTCTCCTCGAAAATCGGAACGTTGCGCGAAGGAGGCGATGGTCTGATCCCGTGTAGAACTTGGGAACAACAGCGACGTCGGTCAGGCAAAACCTTCGATTTACTATGATGTGATCTATTTCGTTATGGTACTCTCCATTGGGAGACTCCCACGTCCATCGCTGGGAGAGAGGCTTTTGGAATTGCGAGTTACCATGGATGGTTTGGGTCGTCATGATAAACTCAGATAGCCTCTCACCCTGTTCATTCCATTCTAGTCCGTGGGTCCCTATGTGACATTCTTCAGACGTTCTTCTAGGTCCAATTTTTGCGTTAAAATCTCCGACAATGACCTTGAAGAATGTATGATCTTCTCTGAAGAATTTTTCGAGGTCCATATAGAACGCTTCGACTTCGTCTTCGTCATAGCTTGATGTTGGTGCGTAAGCAACGAAGATGGTCAAAGCTGGCATAGAACCACATCGTTTCAACCGTAATCGTCCGATGCGGGTTGTTAGTTGTTCGAACGAATCAATGTTCACGGTCAAATTCGATTTAACGAGGACGCCAACGCCACCGACACCTTTGCGATCGCATGTTCCAAGGAACAGTTCTTCTCCGGTGTCATAGACAGCGTGAAAAGGATGGCGCCTTCTCGTCTCAGCCAGGCCAATGACATCGTACCTTATTCTTCTTGCTTGAATCAACAGATCTTCTACAGCGGATTGTTGAGCAAGGGTTCTTGCATTGTAGGTACAGATCGTCATTTTAGTCCGTTTCGATCTTGGCAGCCTAGTTCGGCCCTGAGATTTTAGCAGCCTCTCCGTACTCGTCCTACCTGGCGCTGCCGTACCAGGGGCTCTTTCGGGGTCAGGGGAATGAGGCCCATATTTGTTACTGTTTTTGGCATTTTTAATACCCAACGTGTAGCTTGCCAGGCTCTAAACGTGGGGGCTGGGTACTCACGAGTAGCTTGCCAGTCTCTCTCGGAGGAGCGGGAGGAGCTTATTTGTTGGAGGCGACTCCTAACCGCCTCCCATGTACTTCCCAGCCGCTTGATTGCAGGCTTTTGGCCGACTTGACTCGTAGAAATAGAGTTTTGTCAAGTCGGCACTGCAGAAGCAGGGAGCTCGTCCCCTGAATCCACCTGCGTCTCTGGGAAGCACACGGTCGCTTTTGGTTCGCGTTTTATTCCCCTATCCACCACCTGGGGACGCGCCACGTGCCCTCGCGACTAACCGGGCGGGATCCCTCAAAGAGGGAGGTCCGTGGTTGCATATATATATGTGTATATATATATATATATATATATATATATCACCTGTATCATCTGTCGTCCCGTTGATCGTCGAGTGACTCGAGCGGGTACCAGCAACTCTTCCATTTTTTCCTATCGCGTGCAAGAGTAGCCCAGTGGGTCCTCCTCGCTCTAGGAATTCGCTGAGCATCATATCTTTCTTCTATTGCTTTCGTGAAGAAATCGGACCAACGGGTCAGTGGTCTTCCTTTAGAGCGCTTAACGTCCTGAGGAATCCAGTCGGTAACGGCTCTCGTCCATCGGTTGTCGTTGAAGCGCATCACGTGTCCGGCCCACCTTATTTTCGACATCCTAGAGTGTAGAACGGCGTCTCTGATTTTCGATCGTTGACGTAGGTCGGAACTTCGGATCCTTTCTCTCATTTGCGATATACGGGATACTCCTAGCATCGACCTTTCGACTGCGCGTTCGATAACTCCAAGTGATCTTTCATCCTGCTTACGTAGCGACCAGGTTTCTGCTGCATACGTTAAGGCAGGGATAATCGTCGAGTCGAAAAGGTGGGCACGGAGTCGGATGTTCTTTGTCCTCTTCACTATATCTTCGATGCTCTTAGACGTTCCCCAAGCCGCTCGTTTCCTCCTGCTCAACTCTGGGGCTAGGTCGTTCATCATGTTGATTTCACGACCTAGATAGATGTAACTGGAGCATTCGGAAATTGTCGTTCCGTTGAGCGTGAATGGGGCATCAGAAACCCATCCGTTCCTCATGAACATTGTTTTCGTTAGATTCAGTTGAAGACCGATCTTTCCACAGGCGTTATCGAAATCAGTCAACATTCGTTCCACTTGGCTGATGTTTGGTGTTATGAGATCGATATCGTCAGCAAAGCGAAGATGGTTTAATTGTCGACCGTCAATTTTCACTCCCATTTCGTTCCATTCTAATGTTCGCATGACGTTTTGTAGGGTGGCAGTGAATAGTTTTGGCGATATTGTATCGCCTTGTCGAACCTCTCTTCTTACGTCAATGGTGATATTGTTGTAGAATGGAGATATTCTGGTCGTGAAATCTTTATAAAGCTCACGAAGGATCATTATGTACCGAGTAGGGACGCCCTGGTTATCCAGAGCCTCTATAACCGCTTCTGCTTCCACTGAGTCAAAGGCTTTTTTCAGATTGATAAAAGTGAGACAGAGTGGTGTTTGTACTCTCGCGAAACTTCAATGAGTCTTGTGATCGTGTGGATGTGGTCAATGGTAGTGAATCCTTTTCTGAACCCTGCTTGTTCGCATGGCTGTCCTTCGTCCAGTGTTCTGTCAATCCTGTTCAGGATGACTCGAGTAAAGAGTTTATAGACAAAGGACAGCAAGCAGATTGGGCGATAATTGCCTATGTCGTAAAGGTCTCCCTTTTTGAACAACAATACGGTCTTGCTGGTTTTCCATTGAATAGGGACCTTGCATTCTGACAGGTAGCGAGTGAAGAGCCGAGCCAGGGCGTTGATAAGAACTGGCGGCAGGTTCTTCAGGTGTTCTGGTCTAATCCTGTCTGGATCAGGTGTTGTTCTGTTTTTCACCGGCGATATAGCATGTCGGATTTCGGAAGAAAGGACCGGTGGAACGACATATTCGTACGCTTTCAATTTATATGACGGTAAGAGAACATGGCTAGCGAAGAGATAGGAGTAGTATTGGTGGATGATTTTCTCCATAGCCCTTCTGGAAGCTGTCAGTGTCCCGTCAGGGTATCGGAGTGCAATCATATATGTATATATATATATATATATATATATATATATATATATATAGAGGGATAGAGAGAGAACGAGAGAGAATAATTCTTAAAATTTCATTATATTCAGAACTATCATTTTTGCAAACCCTAAAGCGCTTTTTGAGTTCTCAAATTTGAACACGTACATCTGTATTCACAAATGAGTCGTGGAATACTATTACCTCGTGCTGTATTAAACACAATTTAGTCAATTTATTTCGTCTTCGAAGTACAAGCTTTGAAGTAAATAAAGAAATATGTGTCATTATTTCTATATAATTACAATTTCAATAAGACAAAACAAGGGAACTTTTATGCTGTAACCAAATATTTGAATGGTCTTGAAAGTGAATCATGAGACGACTTTGTATGATAGCCTCATGTTTGGTTTGAAAATTTCACGAATTATGGATCCCGAAAGTTTGATGGCACTTTACAGAATTTCGTATGAGTTAGTAGATCTTGCCTTATCGTTGAAACGGCCGTTAATTTAGCATGCTATAGCTTCCGTAAGGGCAGCGTGGTCAAGCGGTTGTGATGCTCGTCGCAGCTCACGTGAAGCTGAGCTCCATGAACGGTCAAATAAAATGAATATCATTTGATCTTGAATACCCAATATTTGTCAGCGTGACTGTGTTCAATGTCGGGATCGACTACCCGGGCCAGGCCGTTGACGGCTGGCGGCTGGCAGATAGGTGCGCTGAAGCGTAGAAAAGAGAGATGTGTGAAATGGGCGTTAGTAGTTTAACGGATAGAACACGCTTCCCGGAAAGAAGAAGGTGCGGGTTTCAGTTCCACTTGACGCGAAAGTTATGCACATTGCTCTACATCAATGGGTACAAGAATGAAGAATATTACTCAGGAGGTGAATGGTCAGGGTATACATAAAACAGTGGGAACAACTGGTTGGTGACTTTATATACTGGAAACTTTGAAGCTTTTCATGTCCTTGGGGACCAGAACATACAATCAGGTTGATAATTAGTGACCCAATTTTTTATGCAACCACTACCCGCGACGATTTTTCGAGCTTTCATTAGGTCTGTTATGACACATGCAATGCAAGGCACGTTTTTCAACCTTTCAGTCTCATTAATTGCACAGAGCCTTTCGTATGAGGTAACACCTTGTAGGAAAGACTCACCCTCTCCTATTCCCCTCCACATACATAGGAATCGCGAATGAACAACTTACACTGTTGTATGGTAAAAAGACCACCCGTCGTGCAGTGTTTTACAATCGATTGCTCGTGCCTGGTAAAACTTATTATATAATACCTCTCTTTTCGACTATTTTTAAAACCTTACTCATAACAGTATAATGTGATAGAACATTTTGAGCCTTTCATTAGGTCTGTTAAAGCACTTATAAAGTTATATTATCAGATAATATTTTTTTGGACGAGGTCTCAAAATAGCCAAAAAGAAAAGTACTAGAATTATCTCAAAAACTATACTCAATTATTTCTTCTCAAAAACCACCGACCCGAAGATCCAATTTGTTCACGAGAAGCCTAGAGGAAAGATAGATGTCGGCAAATCCTTAAAACGACGAGGACCCACTAAGGTACTCTTGCTAACGATATGAAAAACATGGAAGTTCTACCAGTGCCTGGTCAAATACCCGATGATCAACGGGACGGACAGGTGGTAGCCAGCTATAAAGACTATTATCCCTCTCTCTCTCTCTATCTAAAGAACCAGCGTATATTTTTGTCTGTATCAGTGACCTCCCTTTCCTATCGCAATATTTCTCGTGATCTGATTGTACAAAAATTTCTGCATATTATTTTTTAACCTATTGCGTACATTGTTCCTTCCCGTTTTACTCACCTATCCCAATATAATATAGTTAACCCTTTCGGAACAGTGGATCCACCTCCTCTGCATCTCTGAGCCCCAGTGTGTCAACTCTCGACGGTCTGTTCCACCTCCTCTGTATCTCTATTCCATAGCGTGGAAACGCACTGAATGTATTATAATATTATTTCAATTACATTATTGCTGTAATTTTTCCGCATATAACAACAGGATATATTTACATATAACATAACGTAGATAAATAACATTACAATTCAAATAATACAATAATACATTCAATGTGATCCCACGCTGGGGGCAAGAGGTACAAAGGAAGTGGGTCCATTGTCTTGAAAGGGTTAATGACCTCAATCAGTCGTTCAAAAAAAAAAACTTTCTAACAACCTATTTCGTTTGTTAACCAACTAGCTTTACTTTTTCCGAACTTTTTCACTTATATGTATGGAAGTTCTATCAATGTTCTATCGCTTTTCGAGCAAACTCTTGGGAAAAGTAAGGAAGTGCGAGACTACCTTTTCTTGTGATTTGCAATTACCTGCAAAGATGTATAGAAAATAATTTGTTAAAGGGGAGTCCTACTACGTAACCACCGAACAATGGGGATATAGATCGCACAGATAAGTATTAAGTAATAGGTACTACTCGCTTATGAGGGGACAAATGAAAAACCGAGCTCATTCGCTGGGAAGGAACTTTTCATAGGAGTGTTAGTGACCATGCGAAAGCTGAGACTTCAGGCTTTAGCCTCACATCGCCGGTTCTCAAAAAATTATCAGAAAACAAGCACAGCGTTGGAATCAGAAACGATTACGCTATGATATGGTTACCGGTAGCCCCAAAAAAGGGACCCTATCTGGCGAAAAATATGCACGTCTGCAACGCAAGAAATCTCCCTCTGTAGAATGTAAAGTCAATGAAAAAGGTCTTTTCGAAAATCGGCGGCGTGGAGCTGTAACGTGAAGTCTCAGCTTTTGAATGGTTGCTAACACTCCTATGAAAAGTTCCTCTCCAGCGAATGAGATCGGTTCTTCATTTGTCCCTTCATAATTAGAAAGAAGCAAGTACTATTCTAGATTGTTGTAAAAAAAAAAGTGATGTCAAAACCAGTGTCAGTGACTCAATTACACTTAACACCGCAAACTGTACACCGCCGTAACAATTCGCTACCAAATCCGAAAGTGCTCAGTGTTATGCAAAATTTTCGACCTCAGGCAGGATTGAAACCCGTGTTTCACACATATCGAGGGCGCGTGCTACCACTACGCGACCGAGGTCCGTACTTATAGATTATATATATCCACTGGTTGTCAGCTTAACGAGTTTGATGCTGATGCGTGTTTACCAGACCAAACCCGTTGACGGGTAGGCTGCTGATAGCTATGAGACATAATATCAAAGAAAAAATGTAATAAAGAGGTGGCCTCCGTAATGTAGCGGTAGCACGCGCTTTCGGTATGGGTGAAATGAGGGTTCAACTCCTGACTGATGTCGGAGGTTTTGCATACCATCCAACATCCTCGGATATGTAGTTATAATATCATAACATAATTATAACAGACAGAAACATTAAAAAAATCGTACGGATTAGTTCGAAACCAGTTCTTACCATTGACAAGCTTGACATCGTCCGGTGATAGATCAGCAAGGAAACTTTTTCGTTTACTCGTGCACATTCCCTGTAACAAAAGTCTTGATAACTTGATATTAATAGACAAGCACATGAGTTTTAATCTTCAGGGGAGTTCGACGCACTTCAATTCGCAGTACGCATTGACTTCAATTCGCAAAACACACGAAGAAAAAGTGCACGTTGTCGTCCAACGCCATGTCATTTCAAATTTGGGTTCGACTTCAATCATCAAAAAAAATGATCATTGGCTTTCTCTTAGCCCCTGAAAAGTGCCACCCACACGCTATGTTTTGTTTCTTCTTGAAGAGGATGTGGCGGATTCATGAAGTTATTCTATATAAGCGTTCCTCCGATTCCCAAACAGTTTTATCCCTCCCAGATGGTTTAACGCTTCATCGTGGCCGGTAGGTGTTCCTGGATGTCGCGATGTGAAGCACAGCGGGGCTTCAACGTCACTCGGGAAACCCAGCTAAAAGTAAACCGTACGAGGAATGACCACTGTTTTGGGAGCTACTAGTAGCAAAATGATAATCTCCCTCTAATCCACAAGAGCCGGCGATTAGTCTAAAGTGGCGATGACCTGAGAAAGCTCTGGCTAAGCTTACCTGGAGACTCCACAGATCAAACAGCTAGACCAGCACTTTTTTGCTGTGCTAAGACTCGCACTATTAGCAAAGACAGGCTATTCAAGTTATCCTAACAAACAAAATTAACAATACCGATCTTGAAGATGAGGGATTAGGGCGAAAATTCAGAATTACGACTGGAAACGAAAAAGTTCTAAAGCCTTATCATGAATTGCCTTGTTAAATCAACCGATCAGTATTCCTCGATATTAAACTAAAGATACAAGTGACATAGAGGGAAAGCCCCGGTGTGCGCAAGACGCTGATTCGATTTTCGCCTGGGGTCGAGAATTCGGATCATTTCCGTTATTCTGACCCTGTTTCAACATGGGACAACGAGTTATTGATTTTTTCCAAGTGTTAGTAGTCATTCGATAGCTTAAATCTCGAAAATTTCAACTATGTACTTTGTTTTTGATGTGGCCTTTTTGCTGCGCTCTGACGGTAAGAAAAAATGTTTTCCCACACTCGCGCAATCTTTGCTGTACAGAGCTTTTCCTCAGACTTTTAAGACTCATTCGCTAGCTTACATCTCGACAATTTCAATGATGCATTTGGTTTTGGAAAAGAACTTCACAGTGCGCTACACCCGCCAGAAGAGGATTGGGTTTCGCACCCGGCGCGTATTCATCGCACAGCTCGATTAACATGTGGGTTGCGATTTTTGTAACTAAAATAGGATTTTATCCGCTTTGAAAGAAAACTCTAAATAGAACCTATAACTCTGATACTCTAAAATTTCTTCTACACGTTCATATGCTTTTCGTGTATGCGCTTAAGCTGCTTAGGCTTAGGCTTATTAGGGATTTATTTAACAACGTTAAATGAAAATAAGAAGCCCAGCTCACAAAACGAGCTTCAGGATCACCTAAATTTATGCTATCAGATAATCGCCGTATTGCAAAAGCGCGATTGCTTGGTGTCGATGTTGCAAATTTCACATATGAGAGCAAAGAATGCGCGTCGAGTATGAATTTCAAGTTTCTTCTGGTTGCTACGCCGCATTAAGAAAATATTTCTAAAATATAATATACCATTGAAATTGCCGAAATCTGAGCCGTCGAATGAACCCTATAAGTCTGTGGGAAAAAGCATTGTACAGCGAATGAAACCCGAATGCGAAACAGGATTTTCTTTTTACTATCACAGTGCAGTAAAAAGGCCACTTGGAAAATAATGCACAACATTGAAATTCTAGAGATTCAAGTTATCGAATGACCACTAAAACTTTTGAAAAAAAAGCAAGAAAAGCGCGTTTTTTCCAAAGGGCTGAAAAAGGGTGAGAGAAATGGAAAACTATCGATTTTGCATATCGCTCAGCATCCTTGAATGCGTAATTGCGACATCAGTAGCGCTATAAGAGCGTAGAATAGAAAAATTCCTGTATACTGTAAATGAAAAGAATAATTTGCTGGACAAACGGAAGTACACGAACCATCATAAAGTTCTATTCGTAACGGCCTTTTTCAAATCAACTGACCTCTGAGCGTTCACGACTGAACCCTCTAAATGCACTAAAGAGGGTTCACTGTACCCTATTGGACTACACGAATAATATATGGAAAAAAAAACCAAAAAAAAGGAACAGCGAAAAAATTGTCGATCAACAAGTCATCTCCCCTGTCTCTTCAATACCAACAAGTAAAGGATAGAGGATAAAACTCTCGGCAATGATTGATCCCCAGGGATAAGTCATGCGTTGGACTTCATCAAGCATCGTTCCAAGCGACATCTCTAGCCTTTGTGGTTAGCGCTGAACGCGGGATCGACATCGACCACTTGTGTGTCGCAGAGCACCTTTAACCACTGCGCCACACGCAACCCTACCAATCAATAGATTTGAAAACCTTTCTGGAGGGCTATTTACTAAGACCACATCCTTAACCCCAAAAAAAACCTAAGAAACCTCAAATACGTGAAAATCTGGAAAAGTTCCGTTCAACACTATTTTTGTTGAGGTGGATGCTCCTACATGGGCCTTGGAAATTGTGAATCCAGAAGAACGCTGGAAATTTAGCCATAAATTATAAACAACGGAATAAAAAGCAACTCCCTAGAGAAAAAAAAAGTTCAAGAAAAAACTTCTCAAATTGGAAAAAGAACCACTAGTCATTAATCATTTTACGCCCTTCATGGACCAGCGTTAATAAGCAGGCGGTGTCGCTCCGTTGCTTGAGCGGCAGTCCAAACAGGCGGCATCTGTATGCCTGTGCGTGCATGTCTGGCTTCCTGTCTGCTCTCCTGCGAGACGCGACGCCGCCATTACAGTACTTAAGTGAGATTTGACGTCGCGTGGCTCGGTACGAAACGTACCGTATGGGCCATAGAGGGTTAATAAGAATGGGCCCTAAAGTTGAAGGTAAGCGACCCACATCGTGCTCGGTGTTGTGTTTTCCGGCTTCGGGTACGTCCTCTGGAAAGAGAATCGGTGACGGCGCTCGTTGCATCGATTCCACACATGTTAGTGTCTCTCCTGTTCCTGATTGAGCTGCATTGGAAGCTTTTGAGACGTTCATCTGAAACTGAGGAATCTTCAAAGTAACGAGAAAAAAAACCTGAACTATCGTCTGTAATTAATCGATGAATCCAAAAACTACGAACTATAGGGCTATAACGATGCGATCCATGAAAAAAAAAGACAAAAATGTAAAAATTAAGTAAACCCAATGATGTAGAGTGGTGTGCAAAAACGTTTGCGTCAGCCGGAATTTGAACCCAGATCTTACTCTTTCCGGTGCAACAGTTTAGCACATGCTCCCGGAAAGAGTAAGATCTGGGTTCAAATCCCGGCTAACGCAAACGTTTTTGCACACCACTCTACATCATTGGGTTTATTTAAACATCATAACACCACAATCGGGCGGTCAAATAAGATGATTTCCGATCGGTAAAAGTGAAAGATGAAAAAGATGAAAAATATTAAGATGAAAAAGAAAGAAAAAAGGGGTAGAAAAGTAGAAAATCAAGGAAAAAGAAGGAGAAGTAAAATAGATATATTTGATGTTAAAAATATAAAAATATATGTAATACTTCAAGGACCCTATGGTACATTTCGTACCGTGGCGAGCGACGTCAAATCTCACTCAGCTAGTGTAATGGCGGTGTCGCGTCTCGTGGAAAAGTAAACGCAGACAGCCAGACACGCACTCATAGACATGCAGATGCGCTACCTGCCAGCCAGTGAAGTGCGAGCGACGGCGCGACGCCGCCTGCCTATCACCGGTGCTCCTCAAAGGGGTAAATATCAAAAGCTGTGATGACGTTACTTACAGTCACACATTTGATTACTGCGAGCTATGCAGCTGATTATGCTCTTGTTTCTGCATGTCTAGGACAATTTCAATGATATTCACAAAAAATGAACTACAATTATATGTCATAAAAAAGTTGGAGGGATTGGTGGCGGCCCAATCACTGATGATGTTGGGCGCAGCTCAACACGGAGTTTATCTCCCACCAACGCAAGGCTCCTTGGCAAGCAATAACGGCAGCCCAACGGAACGCCCCGCAGCCTGGCTATCCTCGATGTTGCTAGGGGACGGACGTGATCGTTCGATATTCGACGACGTTCGTGAAAATGATGAAATTCTTGAGCAAGCGATGAATGAGAGGAGACGTTGATTGCTAGAATCACTGGGATTCGCGCAGTAGACAAAAAATGTGATATGGGTCAAATGAAGTGTTGAAGTGAATGGGCCCTTGTTGAGACTTGTGGTCCCATCAACCTTCAAAAGAATTTTTTTCTTATTAGTTTTCTTAAATAAGAAATTACGAGAGTACTCTTAGGCTTAGACTTGAAAATTAATAGGACCACAAGTCTCCATCACGTCAGTGAATGGAAAAGGTGGGATTAGTTGAAGCCTAGTTCACTCTCGTTCCTACGTGGCCTCCTTCTTTGCAAGAGACCGCGCTCATAGGAAGTTATAAAAGCTACCAGCTGGGAAATAAACACTGATATCAACTGATATTTTCTGGTTATAGGGGAAGAAACGAAAGACCTTGTCTCATTCGCTGGAGAGGAGTGCTTTTCATAGAAGTGCTAGTAGCCATTCGAAAGCCGAGACTTCAGGCTACGGCCCTTCATGGCCGGCTTTCGAAAAAGCCTTTTATAATGCTGTAAAATCAGAAACAAAGCTAGCCTCAGACGCGCGGTAGCGCGCGTCTATGGTATGGCTTGAAAGCGATTTCAATTCCCGTCTGAGATCAAATTTTTGTTTACCACTCAGTTCCTAAAACTGTACTTTATATGTACTTTGCGGTTATAAGGGGATCAAAGTGAAGTCGACCTTATTTGGTGGATAGAAGTTATTCATAGGAGTGTTAGTAACCATTCAAAAGTTGAGCGTTTGACTTTGCTACACGAGTAGATTTCCTGCGTTAAGAGGCGCACATTTCTCGCCGGACAGAGCTCTTTCTTTGGACTTTCAGTAATGATTCGACAGCGAAATGGTTGCTGATTCCACAAATTGGTCCCATAGGCAAACTCGACTTATTTTACGTGCTACCTTCTAGAGAAACGGTCTTTTCAAGATATAAAGCACAGCGTTGGAATTAGAAACGATTACACTATCGAATGGTTACTGATCGACCAAAAAAAGAGCTCTGTCCAGCAAGAAATTGCAGCGTCTGCAACGCAGGAAATTTCCTCGTGTAGCAAAGACAAACTCGCAGCTTTCAAATGGTTACTAACACTTCTATGAAAAATTCCTCTCCAGCGAATGAGGTCGATTTCACTTTAGTCCCCTGATAACCGCAAAGTACACATAAACTACACTACGAGGAACTGAGTGTTAAACAAAAATTTGACCTCAGACGGGAGTTGAACCCGCTTTCAACCCATACCTTGGGCGCGCGCTACCACCACACCCACCATGAATGAATGCCAACATCGATAAAATAAAAACCGACAACTACAAAAATTCCAATCGCTTCATAATAACCGAAATCATCTACCACCAACATTCCTTTTCCTATAACAAGCTCCAATCACGATGTTGGCAGGAGGTGTGGCCGAGCGGTCACTGATGCACGTTATCAGTAAGCGAGCAGCAAGTTTGATCCCCTACCTGGACACTCTCTTCCAATCGCTTAGAACTGCTTTGGCGTGGCTATCCCTTGAAAATTACAAGGAGATTTGGTCGGCAAGACTCTGCAACATTAATGAAGGAGAGGAAAATATTCAAAGGTGTTGTATTGACAAGCACAAAGAACACGGAAAATTGTGATGATGGGTCCCGTAAATGAAAAAATTGGTGACTGGACTAACTCGCGAGGGAAATGTTGTCGAGGATTTCCCAGACGGAATCCTCCCCGCAGATTGACGCCACGCAGTTCTCATGACGGAATAACGGGACGACATCAACCGCCTATCATTAGAGGGAAATGGATTCCACTAATTAGCCACACCCGGGCAAGGACACCCTGTCCGGTCTGGCGACGACATTACTCCATTCAATATCGATTCGATTGACTTGTCATTTTTACCTCGTTCGGGCCTACTTACCTCTAGTCTCCTGACGGCTCTTTAGTTCTACACTAAAGAAACACCTCCTATTTTTCTCTTACAACTAGCTCCTACAGCTTTGTCAGCCACTAAAATCAATAGAAATTACCTGATCAAAGTGAGTAAATACGGAAATCTCCTCTAATCCTCCTACATTTTTAGGATTCCCATGACCTATGACCTCTTATTATCTCTTATCTCTTATAACTATATGAGTTGTTGAAATCGATAACCATCACTTATCTCTCATATCCTAGTCTCCTATCGAAATCGATAAGCACTACTTAAGCAGATTGATTGAGTATGGGTTCAAAAGAACATTAGAGAGTGTTTTGAGCCTTTCCGAGGGTCAATACGTCAGTGGCTTGCATAATTTCGACAGTCTCGCCCGCCTCATCAGAGCCACACGGCTCACTAGGCGCTCAAAACACAGTCTCTTAAGCTTTTTGAATGTTTATAACGAGGTTCAAAGACAGTCGATTAAGCGGCTAGTTACGGATTTTTCCCCATATTTTCAAAATTTATGAATTACAATATCAACAGCATAGACAGAGACTTTGTTAGTAGTTTTTAAAGAATAAGAACAACATTTATATACAATATGGTAGGCATATGATAATCTATGGTCTTTCCTTTTGCTCGAAAAAACTAGTTCTTCCCGTAACAATCTCACCAACTTTCGGGGATTCCGTTCTAATTCACATGATGAGCTAACACGAAGCTTTTAACTGAACCTTTAGTATTGTCATTACCATAAAGGATATAAGATAGAGCTCTCGGCGTTGATCAATCCTTGAGGGATGCACCATGCATTCATTTTCAATTTTTAACTTCGCTTGGGTGATTAAATGCGTATCTGTCCTTGACAATGACTCGCAGTGGCCTCCCGCTGAAACGAGCAGTGCTGCTTATCCACCCAAACAAGTCTGAGATCGGTCTGGTACCAATTTACGGACCCCGGAGGGATGAATGGCTTGTTGAGCCATGAGCGCGTGATCGGACCGTTGACCTCGTGTGCGACGCAGAGCACCTTTAACCACTGCGCCGCATGCGCTCGTCGTGATCATTGTAATAATTTTAATAGTAATAGTAATAACAAAGCGGGGAGCCGTGGACGAGTGGTTGAGCTCGTCGCGGCGCGTGGGAAGCCGAGCTCCACTATACATCTTTTCTGGGTCGTCAACAACAAGGTCCTAAGGGAACGTCACAGCCACACTATACTTGAGAATGCAAAGAAACTCGCTCTACCAGTATTCTGCGACGTTGAAGAAGAAAACGAAACAACGAATTGAATGCTAAGAGTACTGGGACCCGCATAGTGAAAAAAGCACTGTGAGGATGGGTGAATAAAGTATCTATTAAAGATAATAATAACAATAATGATAGTAAAGACTCTTAGGAAAAATCTAATCAATAAAAAGAGGATACTGTTCATTCTTACTGAGACTATGTGAAAGTCGAAATTCAGGGCCTCGCGTTCTGCATATATTGTAAAGCACAGCATTTTCTGGATTGTTCTCACAGGAACAGCTGTTCTCTGATCTTCACGGAAGCCCTTTGATTATTGGCTGCCTTGTCTGATTCTTTGTGGACTTTTGCCACAATTCATTTTTTCACTTTACGAAGTCTCTTATCCTACAGTCGTTACCACTTATCGCCATAGAGTAACATGAACTTACAACCAACAATTCTATCGATTAGTTGTTTCCTTTACATGAAGATTTTCGTTATCTGATAGAAAGGCATTATCTAAATCTCACGAAGTTGCCACATTCAAATATCCCATTTCTGTAAAGACGAGGACTAGCTTTCTTCTAAGGACATGGCTCGTTCCTCGTAACTTCCACCTGGCCACGTTCAATTGTGTTGCGATTATTAAGACATGAATCAGAGAAGATCCTCATGGGATTAAATTACAGAGAACATCGAGTGTGTTTGTATCAAAGCATAAAATCAGCTTAATCACAACAATAACAGTTTCACCACTTTGTCTGACACAACGGGAGATTCCGAACGGCAGTGGTACTAGTCTCCAAATGAAGGATCATAAATCAAAAGACCCACTTTCATTTGCAACAGTTGAAACTTCTTTCTGACAGGATTATCACTCTATAGTCAAACTAATCCATGGATATATTTTCTTCCAAAAAAGACAGTTTCTCAGATGGTCAGCTGACTCCTCAGGAGCAACTATGAGAGGTACCATGTGAAAAATATCATTAGCATCGCCTCATTGTCGGACGAATCTGCTCAACATGGCACTCGTTCTCCCTCATTTAAAAGAACTTAGTAAGAGGCTAGCTATTCATTTGGATTACCACTATACAACAGTATAATCGTAATTCATTGTAGAAGAAGTTCGATATTACGTAAGAAAAATATTGATTATTCTTGTTTTTTGACTGTGAAAACGCAGATTTTCTTTTTTTAGCTATTATCTCATTCAACAACCATTCCTATCCGAAAGTTGTTGTTAGGTTCGTTAACACAAAAATGATTGTAGAACCTGCATTCGTTTGAGGTTTTGATGCCTTCAACTTCTTCAGAGCCGTAATGATTTGATTCGGTCGTCTATAGCCAGTCGTTCTCCCGAAATGGGTTCACCTCGTCGCCTTGAGTCAAATACACTACAGTGGAACACGACTAGAATTTTGATTTGCTTTCCCTGATGATTTGAAATGAAAAATGTAGCGGAGTAGTTGGTGATGTAGCTTACCAGGAAGTAAGATGGTGGTATGACCTGCATCTCTAACATTCTTCTACAATTCAATTGAGAACGCTTTGGCCCCGGTTATCTTTAGGATTGTAATAAGAGACGTCTCAGCCAGTATTGTACTACATACATACACAAGACAATGTTTAAGGAACGAGCTCTGTTTTGCGAGAAGAACGCGTTAGTCAAACTTGAATATTTTCAATATGCTGAAACGTTGTAAATGGGTTTTAAAAAAAAAAGAGCACTTATTGTGCTAGCCAGAGATTTAAGCTTTTCAATGATTACTAACACTCTTATGAAAAGTTTTTTTGAGCGAATGGGATCAAATATTCATTTGTCCCCGTTTAACACGAGCAGTAAGGGCCTTTGTGGTGGATGAATGTGAAAAGGCGGATCGAATCGCAAGACGCGATGAGATTCACGCTGTAAATGTGATGACGAAATACGCGAATAGAAATAGATAAGCGAAGACAGGACAATAGGAAATATAAATCTTATGTTTTTGGCTTTCATGATCCGAAACTAATAAGACTCTTTTGCTGTTCTTTTATAGTCTTAGGCGGCTCGGCAACAAGATCAGCTATCGATGAGTAGAATAGAGCCTTAAGTGAACAGTGTTGATGTCTGGATGACTATGATTTTGTTTCGACATATCACTGCTGTAAGTAAATTCGCACAGACGTAGGAAGATGTCCAAAATATCTAGCTACAAAAACGTTTTCAGTTTCAGAAATGCATTTCCGAGGCCTTATAGTTCCTTCAACGATTTCTTTATAAACGGGAGTTTTCATTGAGTGCTATTAACTTGGAAATCGTGCCATCGTTCTTTAGCATGAATCAAATAGATCAAAGCGTAAAGATTCTCACATAAAATTTTCTCGTTTTGAGAGGAATGAGAGGTTTGTAGTTTTGAAGTTAAAGAACGGCAACAGTTTCTTTACGCTCTGCCTGGTGAATGATGACAGACTATATTAATTTTTTCTCCTGTGGCTAGTAATCACTCTGTCTTGTCAACATAAATGACGTTAATGCTTGTCCAACAACAAATTCTCATGTAGTTTTTTTTTCGCTTACATTTCATGAGAGTTGTGATGATTCTGTTCTAAGAAATCTTTTTCTTCAATTATTTTCGCCATGAAGCTGCTTTTCGATGATTAGATACTCCAGAAC
>JAHQIW010005597.1:50000-68408 GCA_019055375.1 Parelaphostrongylus tenuis | reverse complement strand
AAACGGGTACACATAGATAATTACACTTCAATGGTGGGTTCTAATCGATGGTCCACAGTCATACAACACAACAGCCAGGCTCCCACAAACCAATTTCAGCTTCGAAATGTCATTGCGCTTCGTTGATGAATCACTTATGGGGTGTCTTGCCCCGAAATGAAAACAGCGACGACGGTGTGTTGATCGTAAAAACCCTCTTTTATGCGTCCACTACTAAGTACTCAGTAATCCAGGCGGTCAACAAAGTTTGCGCAGTTATACGGATCTGATAAGTTAAGACCCACTCAATACATGCAGTTTCCACATCTATAATTATGGAACATACCTCTGGGGGTAGCACAAGAGCTCATTACTGTACTCTTACATTCTTTGTTGGGTACTTCCCACAGGTTTCATACACATTGATGTAAATGCCCCAGCATTCTCACAACACACCTGTACATAATTAGCGACTTCTTCAGCGAGTATTGTTTGTTGATCAGCGTGTAAATGGAGAAGATCGCGAATTCGTCCTGCAATATCGTCAATGGCCGCGTTTCCTCCATTTCGCGCCCAATGATAGAATCGGTCAGCTCCTCGGCGCTGGATGGCAGCATTCTTTTGTGTGAGCTTCCTGGAATGATCGATTATAGATATTACAGCCGTTGCTTTGACTGATATATGACTGAACATCGATAGAGAATCGCGTTCACTTATGTGACTGGGGAACATAGAAATACTCAGAACAAACGTTGTTATTTCGAAATCGTCCAAAGCTTCATCGAGGTTCGAAGCTCCGTTTTTGAAAATGTCACGAAGTTTACTTGTGGATGACGACCGACGATCTTCTCCATCCCTGTTCCCACAATCTAAAATGTTCGTGTTTGGGATCACAATACACAACACAACACACACACACACACACATACGAGAGGAACAAACATTCAACAGGAAGAATTTTCCCGGAAAAGTTTGAACGATCCATTGTTCAGATTGTAAGTCAGCGATCAGTGAGAGTTGAAATTAACAAGAAGTGAATTAGAAATTTACAAACCTGCTGGATGGAGCACAGCTGCGGATCGTCGTCGAAACATCCGGGGCCAGGCACCTAGATTGAAGGGCAAGATTTCAAAAGATCATCGCATTTTAGGATAAGTCAGAAAAAAACAACATAAAGCAAAGAGAAGTGTTTCAGACATGAGAATATAAAACCTTCGCTAATATGGTGACTGCGGAGAAAAAGTGTATTCGTTAAGTAAAATCAACACCAACGTATAGAGTTTTAATTCCAGATATTTCAAGGTTTCTATTTGATATCAAAAGAACATCGCGTGCATGAACGCAAGCCTAATGTCACCTTTGTTGCGTTACTTCGTCTCAACCTCAAGGTCACTGAAAACGTAAATGGTAGGAAGATAAGGCGAGTAGTTCGATGAAAATAATTTCATCACGGTTTCCAACTAGATTGTTATCGATCCATAAAAAAAAACGCAGATTTCACATTTCAAGATGAGTATAGTGCACGCTTGTGGTCTAGAGCAACTGGCTCTTGTCGCTCGCTATTCAAAGTGCACAAACAAAATGACAAAAAGTATGCTGGAACACGCGAATGAAAAAATTTACAAATAAATCTTCTTATAAACAAAAACATAGGGAAACATTTGCATTAGAACATGGTATTCCAAGATAATAATAGTAGAACTGAAGTAGGAGAGAGCAGTTACGATTCTAAAAATCACTCATTCCATTAACCTTATTGTGGACAGATGAAAGAGCTTTGAATGGAAACGACGTGCACGTGCATCGTTAGTAAAGCGATAATTTGAACAATAAGTCGAGGGCAGAATGGTATTAGGTTGGAAAAAAAGTTCTGGGGGGCACCTTCACAAGGATGAGATAACTCCCCTGCATATCATGGGAACACTACACTTTCTTAAGTGGGATTTTCCCACTGGAGGCCGGGTTGATACTCGTCTTTATTTCCACTTCGTTACAAGCCTCCGCCATGTCCAACGATACAGTCAAAGTTCGTACTTTGTTGTGCCATTATTGGACAAAAGGGTCCTTGAAAGCGAGTTGCACCCAATGAAATCAACGAAGTTGAAGAGGAAGCCACAACAAGGAAATACGCTGCCAGACGCTGGTTTCAACGCTTCTCAATACCGGAGATCTTGACCTCGAAGACAAACCTTGTTCAGGACGTCCGATTCGAATCGTTTGATGAAGCTGAAGAAGTACGTCTAGAGTTTTTTGATTCGAAGTCGAAAGAATATCGACTTTGACCAAATCCGAAAGTTGGTGGACCGATGGCAGAAAGTCGTGGAGAGCGATGATTTTTATGTTGAATAACAGTTATTGCTGTTCTAGTCTGGAATTCATGCATAGATTTCTAAGTCTTTACAAGTATCCAGAACTATTTTTTCCTAAGTAATGATGGTAGTACAAGGGGAATTGGAGGGATATGAACGCTTTTAGAAAACACATTTGCATTAACGCTGTCGACAGATGATAGAGGTTAGATGGAAACGATATGAACGTGCATCGTTAGTCAAGCGAGAATCTGAACAATAATGACGAGCGCAGAATGGTAGATGACTTCCAACTAGAGAGTAAAGTAGAAAAAAATGCTTTACAGTAGAAGAAATGTGTTGAAGAAAGAACGGAACAAATTTACTCGCATTTTTTTCCTTTACTTTTCGATGCACGAAAAATATGCGTGGATGACAGAAATGGATGGTGGCAGCAGAAGCATCAGCATCAGCAGCAGCGATGATACGAACGAATCACAACATCTGTCCGGACGGACGGATGGATGGACGGACGAACGGACGCACCAAAACGCTTGAAGGCGATTTTCGGGCGAATGTGGTTAATTGAAACTGGTTCGCATATATCACGCAATGTTGAGACTCAAATGGATTGCAATGTGAGAGAAAGAGAGAGAGAGAATAATGCGGACGCATACAATTCTCTAGTCACATCTATCGGTGTTGTTGAAGCTAAAAAGCATTGAATAAGCAATGAATTCTGCTGATGAGACAGTTCGCCGAAACATGTAAGATCGCAACATATAATCGAATTCCATGTAGGGTCATTGCTCATAACGTCCTGCGTGGCATAGTCGAAAATCCCAGGAAGTTGAGTCAAAAAAAACGCTCTAGTCAACTTCGGCTTGCGTTTCTGCTGCCCTTTATGGTAAACACAGATGAACTGTTTGTTTTCAGAACTCGAAGAATGAACGATAAACTACATTCATATGCCAGAATTTTTTTTTACCGTATAGTATGTATGAGAGAACAAAATATGGAAGAATAAACCGATTTTTTCAACGAATCACCTAGATAAAAAGTTGGCGAATCTAATGAAACGGCCGTAACGATAAGACTACGTAACAGCAATTTAATTGATTCAGTTGATCACCACATTTCATGGAATGATATTTTCTCGATTGCTCGTGGATATGGTGGTGTTCAAAAGCCATCTCACAAAGCTCAAAAGGGTCAAAAGGGTGTCCTGAAATAATCCATAGGATACAGTAGCCAGAAGAATAAAGAGAGAAATTCAAGCTGTAGTTGCACTTTGAATGGGAATGTGCTGACTTGAAGAGTTAGGGAACCAATGGCCTGATGAAGACTGGCATTTTTTATAATTTCTATGGCAAAAACGCTGCATGGAATAAGTGTAGCGGGATCATTCTTCTACAGCATTCATTAGATTTCTCGTACAAGCATGAGTATGAGATAGGACTGGAGGTCATCTACTACTGAATGCGTTAATGCGTTGTCGGTATCGATTCAGTAATAGCTTAAGGATAGGGGGAGGTCGTTGAAAGGAGGAGGTTGGCAACGACGCAGATGTGGGGTTAGCGGAGACGATCGATTAATGACCTCAGTGGGAGGTCAGCTGGGTCCTCGGACAAAGAGATGAGAAAGGTAGATGGTATGGTGGACGACGTGTGCGTGTGGCTACTGTACGATCCAGTCAACAATGTCTTATTAGGATCCGAAGAAGCCATAAGAAGTAGCTCAGGTGATTCGTGTAGAAATGAGCAGCCATGAATGACAGCGTTCTGGATTCAAGGAGACGAAAGGGTTACAAGCGTTCTGAACAACTCAGTAGATATCGATGATTTTCTGGAAACGCCTTAGATACGTGATGGATGGCGACGAATGCAAATGTCAGTTAGGGGAGCATGGAAGATAAAAATTTCCTCGACAGTGCTCAGTGTAGCCGTATCCTGCTAGTTAATGAAATTTTAGCACTAAATAGAACGAGATCTAACTCATCTAGGTCACTTATACAGCTGTAGTCTCCTTCGTTATCGAGAAATTCCAAACGAGAAGGATTGAAGTCATCATCTGTCTTTGTCAAAATCACATTTGTTCAATGTTATTCGATGGCACGAATACGAACAGCAGTTTTTTTTGTATGACATCTTTTAATTCTGCTAATAGCTGCTTGATGAAATCGAAGTGCAGGATGCAGGCGAAATACACTAAATTCAAATTGACGAAGCATTGATGCATGGCAGGTCGTGCATATGGAAGTTATGCCTATTCTAGTGCAACAGTGGATTACAGTTTCATGGATTCATTTGTGTATCATGACAAGTTCGATAAAGTCTTTTGGTCTTTGCTTCAATTTTATTGATCACAGGGATGCACGGTTTTTAGCTCGAGGATAAATGACCTTATGAATGCACGCGACGCGAGGTGTGCACGAAAAAGCTAGCGTAGAAATTCTATTGGTGAATTTTGTTATAACGGCTTTCTTATTGAAACACAGCTTATGAATGAATAATCAATACAACGGCGAGGTGAGCTGTGTAGGTTGGTGACCTTCAACTTAAACAACCTATCTCAGCTTACTTTATCAGAAACACTAACAATTATTGAGGACAACTCCTTCCTCACAACATGAAGGACCTCTCCGTCTCGTATTGATTGAATTCTGATTTTCTGGAACTCATGACATTCATTTTTTTCAGTGTCCTCACTTGCAGTTTGCAATTCCTGTTGAGAACTCCAAAAACTTGGAGTTTGCTGTAATTTTTTTCTAAATTTTCGACTGTACACACATTCAAACGTGAAGGGACACCGAATGATGATTGATAAATATTATCAGTCTGAAAAGTAGTCTCTTCAATAGAATTTCGCACAACTAAAAAACTTGAGTGATCGAAATTAATGAATGAAGAAATCAAATATAATATTGACGCATTTGCAGTCGACGCTACAGAGAGGGCAGTAAAAATCTATTGCGATAACAATGAAACGAGAACGCTGCAAAGAGGAGTATCAAAATAAGCATGAAAAATTCCGTTTTGCGTCATTTATCGCGGAATCGTTTTGGGTTGCCGTTTCAATGAAAATCCATGCAACACATATATCCTGATGTTGACCTGTGTAATTAAGCTTGTTTCATAACTCATGGTCAGTTAATCGCTTAATCTCAGAAGTTATGGGCATCCTGGGAAAGTGCTAGTGCAGCAAACCTTCCACCGGTAAAAGAAGCGCTTGTACATTTTAGCGTGTTCAGAGTTTAGAGCTGAGTTCAGAGCTCCAGGTGCAGTCGCTCACTATCAGAGTTGAAAATATCCATGAAGAGAAAACATGACAAATGCTTATGCACGCTTAAACCTACACACGAATCCTTCGACCTCTATAGATGACTGTTCTGACATAAATAAATGCAGTGAGATTTAGTGAACAAGTATTCAACTATGGCAAATCTAGATATTGAAATCAATAGCTTTAACGTTGAGTTATATGGAATAAATGGCAGAAATTCAAATAACTGACAGGCAGTCGTCCTTACCAATGGCCTAGTGTGTGTGTCTTGATGAAGGAACATGTGCGTGCACAGTGTGCGCGTTGTTCCCAGCTGTTCAAAGGACGCGTGACCCACATAATTTTAATACCTCCATTAGATTTAGCGCCATAATTGCCTCACAAATGAAGATTGTCACTTAGCTCTTTGCTCATTATACGACACAAATCAGTACCACCTGTATCATCTGCGCGCCAAGTGGCTATCGAATAATTCGAACATGCGCCAGTGCACTCTCCATTCAACCCTACCGTGTACCATGAATACACAATCAGTCATAGTCGTTTCAAGGACACCATCATAATTTTCGTAAAGAGTTTCTGTGGAGAACATCAGAAGCGCTCACACACACACACACACACACACACACACACACACCACACACACACACACACACACACACACACACACACACACACACACACACACACACACACAAACGCACAGACATGGACACATACATACCACATACATACATACAACATTACAACATACATACATGCATACATACACACATACATACATACATACATACATACATACATACATACATACATACATACATACATACATACATACATACATACTACATACATACATACATACATACATACATACATACATACATACATACATACATACATACATACATACATACATAACATACATACATACATACATACATACATACATACATACATACATACATACATACATACATACATACATACATACTACATACATACATACATACATACATACATACATACATACTACATACATACATACATACATACATACATACATACATACATACATGCATACATACGCACATTCCCCTCTGGCACGAAGTATCAACTGCCGTTTCAAATAAAAATCGCATAGGAAACCCGCTGGCCACATTTTCAATTCGATTACGCACTATCCAGTTATTTAGAGCATAGGCTAGATATGAAGAACTGAAGAGGTCGCCAAGCAAAGCTATGCTTGCCCGTTCCCACACGGCCGTTTTCCAATCATAAATTTTTAGGGAAGGTTTCGTTTCCTTAGGTCGTAGAGGAGATTTTCGTTAAATATCTATTTTTGTGGACATATTTCCTAGCTGTCCATGAGTTCCATAGAAGTTGGCCAGAATTTATTGTTTTCCTATTTCTCTGTCATATGAAAAGACCTCAGTTGTGGATGGATAGTGGTGAAGATGTTAAACATCTGCTCTCACTCTAATGTTTGTACATGTCATTCTCGATAATGGTGCTAATAGCGTTCGTCACCGATGAGAAGAGCGATTCCGAATACCAAATACCACTCTCAAAACATGTGGCGAAAAATCGCCATGTAAGTTGAATATCTCTCCTCTTGAACTGTGGTAAGATCCATACGATTCTTTCAAAACTCGTGATGAGTACGAGATCCATGTAACGAATATTAATAGAATTTTCATTATATCGATCTCTTAGAAATCGCTTCTCGGACTCTCTCTTTGCCGAATGCCTGGGAAATGATCGCCAGTTTTTCACCTTCAACTTCAGATATTTGATGATCAGCTAGCCTACTTTGCCTAATAATCATTATTTGAGCCACGCATGTCAGTAGTCTATCAATGAGGGCTGACTTATAGAGCCCGATACACGTGTTTCGATCTTGCGATCTCGTCAGTCGGGCAGTTACCCTTTCTCGTCTTTTGCTAATCTCTGTGGGTGCTCCAGTTCTCACAATAAGAGTTAGTGACTACGAATGTTTTACACTCTATGTCCAGTGAAATTTTCACCGAACACAGAGTGTTGCACACTCGAATGCTTTTGGCTGGTATATTCAAAATATTATGTCTTCCTAAATTTCACTGGACATCGAGTGTAAAACGTTCGTCGTCGCTAACTCTCAATGTGGGGGACTGGAGCTTCCAAAGAGATTAGCAAAAGACGATAAAGGATAACTGCCTGACTGACAAGATCGCATGATCGAAACACGTGTATCGGGCTCTATAAGTCAGCCCTCATTGATAGACCACTGACATGCGCGACTCAAATAATGATTATCAAGCATATTGAAATTTGAGCAGTGGTCTTAAGAAAACACTCGAAACGAAAGACTAGCCAACTTTGTTAATTAAAACAATAACGTCGAAAAATTATTGGGACATGAATAAGATTTGAAATCTTATGAAAACTCGAACTTTTCGAAGACGGCCCGCGCTTGTACTACACTCTATTCTGAAGCCATCAGCAACTATTCGTCAACGGGACTGATCTGTTAAACACATTTCTGCTCATCAAATCCAGCGAAGTTGAGGCCGTGGTCGAAATAGAAACGTTTATTTCGATGTTTTTCTAGAAAATCATTTACTTTCCTCTTAAAACACTGATTAGCACAATACGCTCAAAATCCTGGGTATAGAACAGTCGCTGCATCAAAGCTAAATTTAGATCATTTGGAGATGCCAATTTATTCAAAGGAATTTTTAGCTGTGATTTGTCATGAGGGCAGTTGTAATAATTTTGAAGTGTCCCATACTTTCCTGCGCACCATTGTTCTACTCACTTTTCTTTCTAATTCAAATATAGTTATCACCAGATGGTTAAGGTATGTTTCAGTATGTTCCAGTAGCTTGGGCAGACACTTGGATTTAGCCGTAGCGCCATCGCTCGCCATCTGATGAAAAGGGTTACCGCAAAGTAATGCCGCCATGAACACCTCGTGCATTGATGGACCACGAGCGCGCTGCACACGTGCCATCTGCGATAGTTCTCTGATGCGAAAGCACAGGCAAGACTTTCTCAAGGCCATCATCAGCGGTGGATGACTCCTGGGTCTATCACGAGAACAACGCGAGCCACGTTTACTGGCTGCCACGCGACAAAGACCAGCCAGCTCAAATAAAGCCCAAGTTCCGCTGGAAAGATTATGCCATTGGTTCTTTGGGATTGGTAGCACATGCTGTTTTAGTAAATTTCTCGACAGCAAGCAGACAGCCAATGTCGATCTCTACGCCGAACTACTTGGGAATTTGGCCGCAACAGTGGAAGAGAAGCGTCCAAATGACTGTATCACCTTTCTTCAGGATAGCGCTCGGCCTGACATTGCAAAGCGGACTTGCTACGTCTTGGAAAAACTGGGTTGGACCACGGTACCACATCCACTGTATATCCCTGATGTCGCTACATCGGATTATCATCTCTTCTGCGGTTTAGAGCAGCATCTAAGGAAGGACATAATCTTAGGACCACAACCAGCTCATAAGTGACCTTGCCGACTTCTTTGAGCACTAGCCTCAACTTTCTGGGCGAAAGGCTTATAATCTTTGCCCAGAAATTGGTTGTATATCATGTAGGCGACTATATTTGATATTGGTTATTTGACTTCTTTGAATAAATAACGATTGAATAAACAAAAACTGTCGAAACTCGGAAGAAAATATTGGATAATCGAATGATAATAATAAAAATTATTTTGTTGTTGTTATTGTTGAAATCATTATAGGAATAATAATAAACAGTGATAATGGTAAAATTATCATAATAGCAATAATAATAGTAAGAAAAATGAATATGAGAAACTATCAAATGAAATTTATAACTAAAGAAGCGATAACTTGTTATAGATATTTATTGAAGCTCCAGATCCAAAGTATTTTGCATACTCGATGACGTCCGAGAAGGTCTTCGGATGGGAGGAAGTATCTAACTAAGATTTAAATGTATGTACATGTGACTGGCATTAGTCAATTGAAAAAAAAGAATTTGCAAGTTAGAAAAAGTATTTAATAAACTTTTGCAGTAAACTTTGGAGTAATGTTAAGGCGAATAAGGTTGTGCGAGCCGATCCATCCATTTATGATAAATTACTAAAGGACTGAATTGAAAACGGCACTGCTCAGCAAACACAAAACTTTCTAGTGTTACAGAACACTATCCCTCATCAATTTTTCAAATTACTAGGGATTCACTCTTGGCATGCGTCTAGTACTCACCGATTAATAATGTGGTCAGTTCATGATAGGGATTAAGTAGTATTGCGATTGCATCACATTAATGGATTTTGAGTGTCTAGAACTTGTGTCATCGCGAGAATCCTCTGGTGCTCACTCAAAGGAAGGCGAATCATCCGCAGACTTTTTTTGGGAATGCATCTGAAAAGAAACCATTTGCAAGGCGGTCTTCTTTAGATGATAATGCCGCACTTCTGAAGCATGAAAGTCTTATAAAGCACATCATTTCATAATTCCAGCATCAGCAACGTTCACTTTAACAATTTTATGTTAATCTAATCCAGTTCCCCAGAAGTAGACTCAACGCTTTTCAATTGAACCATTTCGTCAAATATCTCTCGCTTCACACTGACTGAAAAAATGCTCTAATCAGATATCGAAATGCGAAGCGAATGTTCATCATGTGATAAGACATACATTAAATGTGGAGATAAATTCGACATAAAAGAAACACTAGGCTCTCAGACTGAACTAACAGAAAACTTTCGTCTCCGTCTGTCCTCGAAAGAACTCAGAGTTTGTAAGATTTCAGGAGTCACCGAATCATTGAAAGAGCGCGATCTGCTAACGGAGTGCTGATGAAGCTTTAGAGCAGCTTTAGAGCAGCTGTTTTAGGGATGGTGAATGCCAAGCAAACGGTTCCATCGCTAATGCTACATTGCCACCATGTGCGACATTGGGTTCATCTAATCGTACAACATTGTAATTGTCAAATTGGCACGCTACTTTACCACTTATTTGAAGTCGTCATCACAATGTTTTTTCTTTTATTTTTTTCACTGTCCGGGTCCTCGTACTACTAGCATTCAATTCGATTTTCGTCTTCTTCTCGAACGGCGTAAAATACGATTGAGCGAGTCTCGTTGCAATTCTGAGGATAGCATTGTTGTGGCGTTCCATAGGGCGTTGCTGTCATACACACGCACACACGCACACATATGCACACATACACATGCACCGTGCACACACACATACACACATACACATATACATACACACATACACGCACATACACACACACGCACATATGACATACACCTACACGCACATACACACATACACAGACATGCACATACACACATACACACACAGACAGACATACTCATAAAAACACATACACACATACACAGCACGCATACACAAACATAGACACATACACAAACACTCACGTACACGCAGGCACGCGTACATATCTGGAAATCACGATCCATGGAGGATAATAGTGAAAACCAGCTTCAGAATCGTGATACTTATCATAACTGCTCGGTTTCTTATTAATATGAAATGTACTTGCGTCAATACTGGAGCAAGAGTACAGGATATCACCTGTATCACCTGTCGTCCCGTTGATCGTCGAGTGACTCGAGCGGGTACCAGCAACTCTTCCATTTTCCCTATCGCGTGCAAGAGTAGCCCAGTGGGTCCTCCTCGCTCTAGGATTCGCTGAGCATCATATCTTTCTTCCATCGCTTTCGTGAAGAAATCGGACCAACGGGTCAGTGGTCTTCCTTTAGAGCGCTTGACGTCCCGAGAAATCCAGTCGGTAACGGCTCTCGTCCATCGGTTGTCGTTGAAGCGCATCACGTGTCCGGCCCACCTTATTTTCGATATCCTGGCGTGTAGAACGGCGTCTCTGATTTTCGATCGTTGACGTAGGTCGGAAGTTCGGATCCTTTGTCTCATTTGCGAAATACGAGATACTCCTAGCATCGACCTTTCGACTGCGCGTTCGATAACGGCAAGTGATCTTTCATCCTGCTTACGTAGCGACCAGGTTTCTGCTGCATACGTTAGGGCAGGGATAATTGTCGAGTCGAAAAGGTGGGCACGGAGTCGGATGTTCTTTGTCCTCTTCACTACATCTTCGATGCTCTTAAACGTTCCCCAAGCGCTCGTTTCCTCCTGCTCAACTCTGGGGCTAGGTCGTTCATCATGTTGATTTCACGACCTAGATAGATGTAACTGGAGCATTCGGAAATTGTCGTTCCGTTGAGCGTGAATGGGGCATTAGAAACCCATCCGTTCCTCATGAACATTGTTTTCGTTAGATTCAGTTGAAGACCGATCTTTCCACAGGCGTTATCGAAATCAGTCAACATTCGTTCCGCTTGGCTGATGTTTGGTGTTATGAGAACGATATCGTCAGCAAAGCGAAGATGGTTTAATTGTCGACCGTCAATTTTCACTCCCATTTCGTCCCATTCTAATGTTCGCATGACGTTTTGTAGGGTGGCAGTGAATAGTTTTGGCGATATTGTATCGCCTTGTCGAACCCCTCTTCTTACGTCAATGGTGATATTGTTGTAGAATGGAGATATTCTGGTCGTGAAATCTTTATAAAGCTCACGAAGGATCATTATGTACCGAGTAGGGACGCCCTGGTTATCCAGAGCCTCTATAACCGCTTCTGTTTCCACTGAATCAAAGGCTTTTTTCAGATCGATAAAAGTGAGACAGAGTGGTTGTTTGTACTCTCGCGAAACTTCAATGAGTCTTGTGATCGTGTGGATGTGGTCCATGGTACTAAATCCTTTTCTGAACCCTGCTTGTTCGCATGGCTGTCCTTCGTCCAGTGTTCTGTCAATCCTGTTCAGGATGACTCGAGTAAAGAGTTTATAGACAACGGACAGCAAGCAGATTGGGCGATAATTGCCTATGTCGTGAAGGTCTCCCTTTTTGAACAACAATACGGTCTTGCTGGTTTTCCATTGAATAGGGACCTTGCATTCTGACAGGTAGCGAGTGAAGAGCCGAGCCAGGGTGTTGATGAGAACTGGCGGCAGGTTCTTCAGGTGTTCTGGTCTAATCCTGTCTGGACCGGGTGTTGTTCTGTTTTTCACCGACGATATAGCATGTCGGATTTCGGAAGGAAGGACCGGTGGAACGACATATTCGTCCTCTTTCAATTTATATGACGGTAAGAGAACATGGCTAGCGAAGAGATCCGAGTAGTACTGGTGGATGATTTTCTCCATAGCCCTTCTGGAAGCTGTAAGTGTCCCGTCAGGGTATCGGAGTGCAATCATCTTGGTCTTATAGTTGGCGAAGCCTCGCTGGGCTTTGCGAATGCTCTTCCCAGCTTCTGCAGCTTCTGCCATAACTGCTGCTCTTCTCTCTTTAAGGTCTTCTTTTATCGCTTCTCTGCATCGTTTCGCAAGTTCGGACGTAAGGTTTCGGTTGCCTGCGGCTCGTGCGATTCCACGTTGACGTATCAGCTCGAGTGTCTGCGGAGACAAGCGTCTCTTCGTGACCTTAGGACTTTCGGCTTTTTTAGCGCCAACGTGAAGATATTCAACGAGTCGATCGTATTCTTCGTCGATGTTGTCGACAACGGTATCTTCCCAAGAGCCGACTAATGATTTGAATACATCCCAGTTTATGGTAGTTCTGGGACTTCGTTGTTTGAATTTAGCGGCTTTCTCTCCTCTCCTCGAAAATCGGAACGTTGCGCGAAGGAGGCGATGGTCTGATCCCGTGTAGAACTTGGGAACAACAGCGACGTCGGTCAGGCAAAACCTTCGATTTACTATGATGTGATCTATTTCGTATATATATATATATATATATATATATAAGAGTATAGGATATTGTAGAAAATAAACTCTTCACTAGCAGCCAAGTTTCAAATGTCACAAGGCTCACTGATGCCGAGCCTATTTTTTTCCAACTTACGCTTTCCTCTTATCACGCAGAATCCGTTATTGATTATGTTCACCTATAAAGGAAGAGCGCAAACTTCCAAATTTGTAGCAAACTTGTAACAACTTTAGGTATCGCGAGCTTAATTCACTGTGTAGCATTCAAAATGGCCAAAACAGCAAGAGTTCTATGGAAAACACATAAGGTATGAAAAAAAGTCTTGAACGAAACCATGAGCATGTCGAATCAGCCTTTTCCAACTTTACGCTTTTCTGCCTTATTGCAAATAGGCAGTTTCAGCCAGATCACTAGGACAGCGATGCGAAAATGGATGGAGTGGAGTTCACGGTGGCTTTAGGAGAGATAATAAATGGAAAAGAGGATGGGAGTTTGAAATCACTTCCTTCGAATAACTAGAAAATAAACATTTCTATCCTTGCTTGTGATTGAGAATTAACAAGAGTCCTGAGACAAGCCTTAATATGGAATACTGAAACGTTCAATGCTTTCACAACATTGCGAGCCATAAACATTGCAGAAATCTTTGTTCAAATTTGGACATCACAGTCGACTGTTAAGCAATTTAAACGCGCCAGAGGTTTATTATACTAAGAAAAAGAAATAAATATAGCAATACCTTTCTACTCGACTGTTTTCTGAGACCTGCCTTTTGGTTCAACCGAACCCCTAAATTTAAGGGAATCTTCGTCAAACGTCTTACAGCTGCACGCCCCGTGAAACAGTCACCTGACACTGCAGTGACAGTCCATTGCTCGAGCTCGATGGCTGGTGAAACAAAGATAGCAATACCTTTCTATTCGACTGTTCTCTGCGCTCCCGCATAAGACAGTGTAATTTGATAACATACTTAAAGCCTTTAAGACTGTAAGAAAAAACGATTTTTAGTACTGAAACGTGTCCCAGTTATAGTCTTTTATTTTATTGGAAACTTTTCGGTGTAATATGTGGAATGAATCGGTGACAACATCAGGAATGGGAGGTCTGAGAATTTACACTTATTTTTTTCTTATCTGGATGTACGTGAATTATTTTCGAAATAAGGCCCGGATATTATTAAAGGATCTCACCATGCCATCCTTCATTTTTTCAAAAAAGACAAGGTTTTGTACTATCATTTGAAACAGTCCAATCAAAGATGATTCTTCAACAACATGATTAGTTGGGAACGTAGAAGATTTCTAGGCTTTTAGAACGGACTTCCTTCACCGCTTTGAGGGTGTTATATCGATATAGTAGGTTGAAGGAAAGTTGTGTCCCATTTTCAGCATGCATAGAAAAATTTACCTGTTCACCAACTGAGCTGAAATAAAAAACAAATTATAGTCGATATAATCTCCTTCCACATGAAGACAACTTAGCTAATTAGCCGGTAACGTAAATATTCTGCGAAGGTTAAATTCGCGATCCCGTAAGATTTGAGGATTTTGCTCAGTTTCGGCATTCTGAAAGCTGTGTAAAAATGATATGTCGTTCAGCGCGCAAAAAAAATAATTCTTTTTCATTTTTTAATAAGCTCAGACTCGCAAAGAATTCATGTGTAAAAATCTTTTTTTCAGACAATACGGCGAAACTTTCTTCCACAATTCATTAGAATCTAAGAGTTATATTGCATTCAAACTTCAAGTCTGGTTTTCCTTCAAAACTGCGAAAATTTTGAATACTAAAGTTTAGAAAGGGAACTGAAATATTTTGAATTTTTCAGAAGCTTAGTAGTCGCAACTACATTTAAGGATATCTTCTTGCGTTTCTGGATACAATAAAAAATAGTGAATTTACTAGGTCCTTTGTTCCGCTTATTATCTTTTGCTAAAAAACAGTTGGCGAGGAAAACAGCAAAAAAAAAACGACTTTGTTCATAAGGTGCTTCGAGTCTCTATTTTTCCCGAAATTTCAGTGCTATAGCTTTCTTTGCAACTGTCATATTTTTCAAATAAAATGTTTACAACAGTTGTTCCTTCTTCCGATCTGGGTAGTCATTCTGGTCACATGAAATCGAAATGAGCAAATTGCAGCACCATGCAAATGGAATAATCTCATACAGTTATGCTCTTTGGTATAAAACCGTTGCTGTGTTAAAGTGAGTTGACCCCATCCCACTACATACGATGATCCTTAATCGGTTGCTGACCAGAATTATACTTTGCTTGGCTACACACTTTCTTCTTCGAAATGAAGAAGAAAATATGACAATCCATCCTCAACCAGTCGGATCAACATGAGATGACAATATCGACCAAAATTTCGCTGAAGTAGTTTTAGTGAAATTGTATTTCCCTTGGCGCTTATGCGTAGATTATGACAGCTTTTTTTGATTGTTAAAATTATCACTATTCTCAATTCACATAGTCTGAAATTCACTATTTTGCTTCTAGTTGAAGAAGTTATGATGCTGTAATTAGACCACTGGCAATTGTGGACATGGCTTTCTGACGCCAAACTTTAATTCAAATCACATTACTTGAAGGCTATACTGACTATTCCTAACCCCATCCAAGAAACCTATTGTTTGTATTTCATTACGCTCAACAATTTAGACTCAGACTAACGTTGTTTTGAATCGTCTTAATCGCGTTGATGGTCAGCCATTCCATCCTTTTCTGATTGATCTATTATCCTTTTCAAGGGCTCACTATGTTTTTCACTACCCATCGAAGATCTGGTATTACCTTTCTCTAAGCTGTGTTCTAGCCCATTTAGTGGCTATCAGTAATCACCCGCCACCAAGAATGATTTAGGAGCGCAAAATGGCACGAACTGTTGTGCGCTATGGCTGAAGCCAAAATCTTAATTTTATATTCTGTCAATTCATTTATAACAGCAGTGTATGATGTGAAAATTAATCAGTGGGAAGAGAGGTAGAGTGGAAAACTTCTGAGCAATCGGAAATGGTAATGGCATGTTCGAAGCTACCTAAGGTTTCAAATTTTGCTCATATATCGAAACTTGCGAGACTATGATTCACGTTGTGTTCTGCCGCTAAAAGGGAATTAGGCGAAAAATTACTCGATTGGAAAGAAAGTCTTTTTTGTTTCCGCTTTGTTAGAAGCCTACACCATGTCCAGCGATACAATCAAAGTTCGTGTTTTCTTGCGTCATTACTGGAGAAAGGTCTTTCACAAAGAGCTGCAGCCGACGTGAAATCAACGAAGTTGAAGGGGAAGGCACAACAAGCAAATCTGCTGATAGACGCTGGTTTCAACGTTTTATTGTCAGAAATCGTGACCTTGAAGACAAGCCTCGGTCAGAAGGATGAGAACGTTTTTGGAAAAGGATGTGAAGAGTTCTTTGAATCGAAGCCGAATGAATGGTACTTTGGCCAGATCCGAAACTTGGCGGACCGATGACAGAAAGTCGTAGAAAGCGATAGCCTATATCTTGAAGTATAGTTAATATTGCTTTTGTTTGGCGCATAAATTTTCAGATTTTTGCAAGTACACCAGAACTTTCTTTCCAACCTAGTAAGTTACACAGTTGCCATTCTTTAAGGTGAGTTTTGGCCTACGAGGCACATCGCACAGTAGTAGAAATGGCTCTCATTGAGAGGACTACTCAACATCACCAGAGGGTGATTCAACTTCGTTGTACTCTTGTCATGCCACCCATTTATCTGAATTCAGAAGCGTATTACCAGACATATCTAAGACAAATCACTTTCTGTAAGCTGCGTGAGAATGTCTAAGCGTAGCTTCTTCAGAGTTACCAGAAAAAATGTATTCGACGAGGTCTGAACATTTATGAGCAAGGCGGAAAAATTCTTAATCACCAGCCGAACTTACACGAAAAAAATCAAAATTTCAAAGCCTTCACGCGTGTTGGATGCAGGGAAACGAGTGAAATGGAAGAAATGACGGGATCCGAACAGCGTGGTATTTATGATATCCAGACATACAAAAAATTGCACTATAATCTATTGTTTTTTGTTGAATAAGATATCTGAGAAAAGTGTGTGATATACAAAACTGCGCCTTCTAATGTACATTACCACACTCATCATTTATCATCGTTTTGAATTAGATGTATTGCATTGTAAAAACAAGGATAAATTCTAGAACTTCATTTTAATCAATGACTCTGTCTATACGATTATTCGAACATTACACACATGTTAGGTATCGTCATTATAATCCCAGACATTATACTTTTTCTATTCACCCAAGCTTTGCCTCTGTAATTGCGACAGTAGATTGTGAGAGACGACTTTTTCACAAAGAATAAGCGGTGGACATTAATCAATACGTTAAGTGTCGAAATGTATTCATTTTCAACAAAGCAGGATAGAGTTATCTAAACGATTATTTGAATTGCACAATGGCTTACAACGAGGTGTCGAGGCGCCAAAATCACTGCTTTTATACTGCTGCAAAAATTCTATATTTAAATGGCAACTCCACCATGAAGAACCTGCTTTGACAGGAGCGTTCAACAATCAGGTGTGCATAGTAGAGCGTTTCTGATCCATCATTTCTTCTACGTGGTTACTGTGTAACGATGTGCATAATATACTCAGTGAAGTAGAACGACATACAAAACTTTTTCCGTCAGGCGGGACTTGAATCCGTATGCCACTCTATCCAGGAGAGCGGGGTCCAACCCATTGCACAACTGACGCCCGTTTTACCATCATTTTTTGACGCTACATCACATTTATTTAATTTTCAATTTTGTTATCGACTACCTGGACCAAACCATTGATGGTTGGTTACTGGCAGATACATACGTTGTAGCGTAGAGAGACTGATGGCAAAACGGGCGCCAGTGGTGCAACGGGTTAGGCAGCGAGATAGAGTGAGGTCGGTTCGGATCTCGGCTAACGCAAAAAGTTTTGTATGTCGATCTACTTCACTGGTTATATTTATAACATCATACGACCGCTAAAATCAATCAAATAAAAAGAATTTATTCGATGTGCATGATAGTTTAATTTCTCATGTTTGACGCATACCAACAGAGCTCAT
>JAHQIW010005597.1:0-45000 GCA_019055375.1 Parelaphostrongylus tenuis | reverse complement strand
GTTGAGATCACTTAGATAGCTATAGAAATTTGAGTGGAAAAGTAAAATTTCATATCGCCACGTACCAAAACAGATATCATGATTGTTAACAATGAATTTAGAGTGTTACAGCAAATATCTTTTTTGAATAGCTTACTGGTGAAAAATCTCACACCATGTTGTGACGCATGAGCATTTTATTCTAGCGCTTTCTGATCTCTAAAAATGATGAGTTTACCGGTCGAATTGGTCGTTGAGATACTGAAGAATCTTGAACCATTGGACGTTGTTAACTGTCGAACTGTCAACAGAAAGGTGAATCAAATTCACGTGCATAGAATGTGTACGATTTCCTTTTTGCTGGATTGTCCATTTGATAGCAAGCTTTTAGTTCATTGTTTCAGTTCTATGAAGTCGTCACAAAAAATATCACTTATCTTCCAAGGATGGCCGTAAATGTTGAAGTTTTTGATCATGATGGACTTACCTACACTTCATATTCCAGACCAGAGCTAGAGAGAGAGGTTGGTAATGTTTTATGATCAAATCTTTACTAAAGTTTCAAACAATCATACCGAAAATAGCTGCAACAGTTTCATAGCAATTGAAACGCATCGGTATTCGGGTGTGTTATATATTGGACGAATTCTAGAAGTTTTCGCATTCAAGTACGAATTTTTGTGTAGACTCAGTTGCTGATTGAGCAATTTGCCATTTATTCATGTCTAACAGATTATTCCTGAAGTCTAGAAGCAGCTTTCACACAGCATTTATTCCCTGGTTTCTACAACAAGCGGTTTTTTACCTTTTCGGATTAGAGGTAGTTCTTCTCAGACCGATTTGCTGCCACTTCTTCATCCCATGGTGGGATGGCAGAAATGGCTAGCTCGTGTCTCGCCCGCATTACAGAATGATATATCCACTACTACTGCTACTTACGTTTCGTGCACTTATAATGGCAGATGAATTATAATTGTGTAATGAAATGGAAACTTCAGTATAAAAAAAGAGTTCCACATCGTTCAGAGCATAACGATATTCGATCCCAATCGATGGAATGCCATAATCGTAGAGAAAATAACACTTAAAAACATAACAACTGCATCGTTTTGTACGCAAAATGTAGTGCAATCCGTTTGCAAAGCTCTGAGAAAGTCACGGCAGTTTTATGTCAGGTACGAAAACGATTTCCCTTTTTCAAAACTAAACGTTTGAAATTCTTAGTTTAACTCAAACTAGTGCTCAGTAGATTTTCAACTCTAAATCTTTCGTTTCGAGAGTTTTCTTAAGAACACAGGTCAAATTTCAATATGCCAAATAATCATTTATGAGCCACTCGGTATCGAAAGATATGATATATTGAATATACTAGCCATGAACAATCGAGTGTACAACACTGTCTGTTCAGTGATAGTTTCAATGGACGTACAGTGTAAAATGTTCGTCGTCGCTAACTCTTAGTGTGAGGAGAGGAGCATTCACAGAGGATTGGCAAAAGACGAGAAAGCGTACCGCCCGACTGATGAGACTGTCAAAGTCGAAATACGTGTATCAAGCTCTTAGGTCAGCCCTAATAGCAGACCAGATGACATGCGTGGCTTAAAAAGGTTATCTGGTTTACTCAACTCTATACATGAACAAGAATATGCACAAAATACTGTGCAATTGTGCAACGCTGTTTGCACGTACATATTCCACCTAATCATTACGAGAACTTCAAACCTTGCTATTTGCTATCGGAGAGCGATCACTTTTGAAAGTCTGATACTCCTCGTGCTCATCTCTTCTTTTTCTACTCTTTTTCCACTTATCACAACATGCCGTGGCACGACATATATAGAAACGTGTAGGGCTCATAAATCGTTTTTTATACACTGTAGATCACCACAATTTACTGCACGGACCCCACTACATCTTACGATAAAATGGTTTCCTGGCATTCGTCTTTCACAAAGAACTTCAAATATTTCACTTGTTTCTTCCGCTGCAGCTGAGGATATCGTCTTCTTTATCAATGTCGTAGACTGCTGGTTGAGGCGACTTCCCTTGCAAACTCAAAAGTGGTCGAACTAAGGCGTTTGTTAACTGATTGCAAGAGAGTCCTGGGTGTGGAGACTGGACCAGAGTTTCGAGGCAATTCTGAAAGTATCCGATTCTAGGTAGTAATATGTTTGTCTACGCTATTTCTCGATTTCAGTGTTTTTCTAACAATGAAATGATATTGACGATATCTATTCAATAAAGTTGAGTCATTTACAAGCTTGGGCCTCCAGCGAGAGTTGAATTCAATTCGTCTTTTTCGGGAGAGCTTGTTAGCCACTGCACAATGGGGTTCCTGTTTCGCTGTCATCCTGTGATACAGGGTATCGACTACTTATATCCATAAGGTGCCAGTGTGATTGAGTTTAATGTCGATATGTGCTTACCAAATCAAACTGTTCAAGATTGGTTGCTGATAGAATCGACACTTTATATCGCAGAAAGAGTGATAGCAGAATAGGAGCTCCGGTAGGGCAGTGGTCAGCGCGAGTTCTCGGAAAAAATGAGATGCGGATTCATCTCCCGTCTGAGGTTCAAAGTTTTGCATTTCACTCGACATTATTGGTTATCATATGCTTTTTAAGAATTAAAGCGAGGAAAATTGTAGTGCGTAGTAGCTGTATCAGGAAGTAAGGAGCAAAGTGTTGGTTCTATTTTCGTCCCCAACACTCTCTTGCAGTCAATCAACAAATGCCTTAATATGTTCACATCCACGATGACAAGGAAAATTGTCTCGAACAGTATTCTACAATATACCCAGTAATGCAGAGTGATGTGCAAAAGTTTCCCGTCAGGCGGGGCTAAAACCCATACCACACTCTATCCATAGCGCGTGCTCTAACCCGATGCACTACTAACGCCCCATTTTGCGCACTACTCGAGCTAGTCCCACGTGACGTGAAAGTTTTGCACATCACTCTACATTACTTGGTATATCCATGAGTTCTTAGCACTGCTAAAGCGGTTAAATGAAAATGATTCCATTTGAGTATCCTACGATATTCGCAAAGGCGAAGTCCTCAAATTGCAGCCAAAGCAACTCGTGGAATGTTGAAAAACTTCTGTGGAAGGTGAACGCGAAGAAACGAATCAAATGCATGAGGGAGTGGGATTCACACAACGAATTATGATAACAGGTAGTCTAATATAAGATAAAATCAGTAATTTTTCAAAATAAATAATTTTATTTGTGAACTCACAAAGTTTTAACTACTATTACTGCCTATTTTTTTCATGGCAGGGTAAGATCTGAAGTACGACACAAATGATGGGACATGAGCAAAATACAAAACCTCAGGTTGGCTTCAAATGCGTGATCACCTTTTTCAGGGGAATCCAGGTTATCCACCACACCTACTGAGCACCTTGCTTCGTTTTTTTCTTATTCGTGTTTTAAATTTGTCGTTGTCATCAGCAGACTCGTCACTGGGACTGACCTGGGCACACAATTGAACCTATCCAAGGTGAAGATGTAGTACAAATCACAACTGTGCAACTTTTATTCTTGCCCATTCTTTTTCATGACAGTGGACTATGTGGAATTTTCTTCACAAGATCTGTCTTCGCATTCAAATCGTTCCCTCGTATACATCTTGAACAAAGGTCTTCAATTATTTCGAACGTCTTTTATGTTATTCCCTGAGTACTCCGTCATCTTTATGAATGTTGTAGAATTCTGATTGAGGCGAATCTCCATGGGATCTTGTAGATAGCCGAGAGGCAAAGTGATAGCTTCTATCACTATCCACTCCAACAATCTCTCCTAATATGAAATGCAACCAAAAATGCGGCGATTGCGGGTTTTAAGCTCAACTAAAGACCTTAGTTAGACTAATGCCTCAGTAATCGGGTGGTTTTTCAATGAATTGATAAAATTAGTGACGCAATCTAGAGGATTAGCGATGGAATCAGTGAGCATCAGCGACATCTATGCGTCGCATTTATCAGAGCTGTTTCAACTTCTCCTACCTAGTTGTGAGGTATCAGTGCCTTCTTAAAACTTCCGTGTTCACAAAGCATCTCTAGTTTTTCAGAAAATCCTAATTATCAAATGCACACTTCCAGTGACCATCCCTCCAACACTCGCTTTCAGCAGCACAGGTTTGTTTAGCTCTTCTCCTACGTTTTCGAAATCTGTTTCTCTGCCGATTTCTTCGCTTCCAAACTATTGAATGAAAAAACAGTGCATTTGTAACCTTAAGAAATTTTCACTGTAGATAGGATATTCGAAGTAAACTTGTTCCCTTGGTGCACGTCGTTGAAGACAGAGATGAATGAGGAGAGGAAGTCATTGATTATAACAAATGTTCTCAGTTTTCGATTTAGACCACAAATATCTTAGTCGAAATAGTACTGTGCATGATTTATCATCACTTCTGTGCTGAGTCATATAGATTGAAACAAAAAAAAATGTTCCCTGAAAATAGTTGAATTGTGATTAATGACCACAGAATAGTTCTAAGCCAACTTCAAACATATGATCAATCAAGCAATCTTTTTTTCCGTAGAAGGGATCGGAATAATGTGGCATACAGCTACAGGAAAGCTACTCTACGAATAAAGCTTGCAACTTGAGATGGCTCTGAACCCACGATCACTTTTACCGGTTGCTCACTTGCTACGTGAAGTCCAACTCTTTTCAGTTTTCAAATTTTGATCGGATCTCAGCAATCTTGTGGTTGTGAATCGAAAGTTGTTTAACAAAAATTTTACACCAAGTTTCTCCTTCAGGATCAAGTGCCCATACGTATTTGGATTTTTGTGCATGTCGTAAAAAGAGTAAAGAGATAAAGCGCACGTCCTTGATCCATCTAATGAAGATTTGTCACAGATCTGGTTGCGTTTTGAAGATTTATGATTCTTATTTTCTATACAGTCTTAGACCAACCAGTGCTGTCCAAGGCAATTTACTCTCGCGTACTAATCTAGTATCATTTGCCTAACGAAGAGGTAATGGAGGCATGATTTATGTTGTCGGATCCCATTTGCCACTGAGTTACACGTTATATAGAGGACAAACGGATTAATCTTCTTTGCCAAGCATCTTTGAATTCGTGAGCTCCAATGAAATGCTACAAATGTTGGAAAAATTTACAAATTCAGTCGGCTACCAAGTTACGTGAAAAGTAATAGAATAAAGCAACATCATCGGTAAGATCTTCTTTGCTTGTAGGATTGATTAGTGGACACGTCCACTCTATTGCAAGTTCGTGAAGGAAAATCGTAGCATCTTTCCAAATGTCTGGCAGATAATAAGTATAAATTCGATTGAATTAGACTTCAGATAAAATTCATCTACATAACATAAACATTTCGCACTGTAGTAGAAATGATCCCGAATTCCTGAGTACTGAATCAGTAATGATAAGTAAACTCGAAAAAAATACCTTCTACGAGCAAGATGTCTCGTCTTCTATAATAGCATTTGTAGGTTCTATGCATTATCGCTGGCTGCAGAGTTGTTGTTTGTCACCCTTCAAAACCAACGATGCTATTCTGCGTCGATTTGCCAAAGATATCCGCGAATCGAATGGAAAGCGCTTCTTTCACGGAGAAATGGATGGTGTAACTGTCTCGAGTGTCTGCGAGTTTATTGAGGTACATCGTTTACTCAACTCACTCTATATAATGAATTACTGAAATTCTTTGTATCTATTCTTTGTTGGCTTCAGTGGCTCAGATCAAGAAGCACCAGGAGTAGGAAAGAATCTACTCCATCATCATAGAATATCTGACTTTCTTAGTTCATGAGACCTTTTTCGCTTTTTGACACTGAGGTTTCTATTTCGACAACGAAAAGTAACAGAACAAAAAACATCTCTAGAAGGCACCGATGATGTTATCTGACGTGATCAATTCCACCAGCTACCTCGTCTATGTCGAAAATTTTCGAAATTTAAATTTTAGAAATTCCATAATCTAACTTATAAGCAATTTCAAACTATGCACAATGTTGTATGAAGGCCAAACTGGCGACTGAGCAAAGCCCTTCCTATATTTCCCCATAGTTCAAAATTCCTGAACTATTCTAGTAATCGAGAAAAAAATTGTTTACTGCATAGAGGCCCTTTATTTTCTTAATGTGTATCACTTATCTCAAAGATATATTTACATTTATCTTCTGACTATGTTTGCGAATTTTTGCGCGCTACTTTAACATCAATTTTGTATATTTTGTAAACAAAAAATATAATTAACGAATTTACATTGTTTAGTTGCCTAAGTTCCACATAATGCCACGAGCACTAGCAGTACTTCCTAAGTAAGTGACAGAGTATCGAATTTGCTGAGGAGGATGGTTCTTTGATGCATTTTGCATCGGTTTTGACTATGATTATAGAAAACCCCAAAACAAACGAAGGTCAAAATTACATATTGTTATATCCTGAATATTCAGAAGCACTCAAAAGTACATGCATATACTCATGGTATGAACAATGACTATGTCCGATTATTACTGACGAGTCGGCATGAAAACTCTTTCCGAGAAGTTGTAGTTATCTGAAGCAAGGACAATCTTCAAGGTTAAAATCACCTAACCGGAATGCGACTCATTTGTCATAAATTGCTAAGACACATTGCGTCTCCATATGTGGTCTTTGCTGTTTTAGAATCACTCGTTAATCGTACCAAAATCAAAAGAACAGCTAATCAACATAAGTTCTTCCGATTTACGCAAATCAATCATTAGTGCCAAATTTTATAGAAAGTCGAACTTTTGAATTATTACGATACCAAAATCAGTTCATGTGCAAAGTTTCTCAGATGGTTTGAGTAGAGATTGAACTGCCATTTGATGAAAAGAATCAACTCTGATGACAAGTTAGATAAATTCCACAAGTAGTTATCACTAATACGTTTATGAAACTGCTTTATAAGCATATCTCTCTGAGTGTTAAATGAATTAAAAGTTGAACAATGGTATGAAGTTGTTTATCGGATTTGAATCGTTTAAATACGACAAGAGTGGATTTCCTTTCAGTGTAGGGTGTAATCAGTAGGCCAAAAATTTTCTCAATTGACGCTAATACGATGATGAAAATAAAATAATTTCGTAGCCTTCTCAAGAAACGTCGATTATCGCCCCTAATAATGGCAACTATACTCTAGAGACCTTATTAACTCGAGATAGTAGAGACTAGCACGAGATTTGACAACCATTTCCGTGCTGAAGACTCCAGTAATTCTGTGATATAAGCGGATAATGTGAACGATCCACATCGTTTCAGGCGTGGTCAAAGTCTGCGGCTCCTCCCTACTTCAATATTACGCTGTATGGTTGTTGTTATCATTGGCGTACAGCGTTTGAAAAAGAATGCCAGAGAAGCAATTTTGCTGGTGATTGCAATGAATTTGAATCGACTATAATCAAAACAGCACACATCAAAGTTGTTTTCATACAAGTGAGCCATTACTTCGTTTCCTAACCGGTCGAGTCCATGATTGAAAACCGAAAAATTCAATCGTGTTTAGCTTCGGGGAGATATGCCTATCCATAATTGCATGCTCAAACAGTCCTCGACTATCCAAAAAGTTTGCAAGCATTTTTACTTACTGCGAAAAGAAGAATGGGGGCTTTTTTCAATACTCAATGGTACAATCCCAGTGAATTGGTACCTCGGCTTGGAAAGAATTTCGAACTTAGGCGGTCTTACTATTTGGAAGAAAGCCAGCCACTTTCTCTATTGTTTTATGTAGAAAGATCTTTCCTCTATCATATTTAAGTAATAATCATCTGAGCACTGATTTCCTTGTTATTGATTCGATATCCGTCAAATTTATCTTTGCATCAAAAGTGTTTGCTGTCCTCTTTTGAAGCAATAATTGGCGTTTCCACTCCACATGCATGGCCCTCGTGAATGAATATCCATAAGCATTAGCTTGAAATAATAAGAACGTATACATGTTTTTCAATAATCATAATATACTTATATACTTAATCATTCCAATAAGCAACATGTATTCGAACCGTACTTGGCTGATATCTTGAGCTGTGTGCACTGCGCTGTAATATGAGATTATAAATGCCTGAATAAACGAGTATAAGGTATATTCTATCTTCCATCCAGCTTTTTAGAACTATTAAGAGATATATTCATCTTATTTATTTTTGAAGGAAAAGAAAATTGTAGAAAGCTTTTCAATGTTAAGTGACCTGAAATCATCTTCTGAAAATAACGTACGGAATCAGAGATTAATGAAAGGTGTAATATTTATGAAGGATAAAAATTACAGTCTTATTATTCCAGGATGCTGAGCTTTTCCGCATGTGGCCCATATTTGATATTCCGGCTCGGCAAACGGAGAGCACTATCTGCTATGCTAGATTCTATAGGGATTGGTAGATTGAATTACAACATACCCTTACGGTTTTTTTCGCCCTTTTTCTCTTATTGAGTCTTCAAGATAGCGCTGTGAATCTATGGGTTTCTTCTTATGCTTTCTGATAATGTTGACTTGATTCCACGTATGTTATCAGTGGCTTTCATTGCTGCTGATTCCTTTCTATTCTTCACGTGTATGTTTAGTGATATTATCGTGCAAATATTTTCTTCTCATAAGCTACTGTATGATTGATTGCTAGAGTTTTTAAATAGACAGAGAATAGATGGATTACAAATAACTGTAGTATGTCTTTATGTATGCGTATGTAGTATTATCAAATGCGAATTAACTACAAGTTGTTGAGCAGTCCCCCATTAGAAGGAAATCAGTCAGAAAACATCTGAATTAGAAATTAAGCCGTACAAACTCTTGCTCATATTCTTAGGAGCATACCAATAATTTGTGCTACGTTATATCGTTACTAGATAGTATGCGGATCACAATTAAATTTTTCTTCTGATGATCTGATTTTATCATTTACAGAATATTTCTCGTCGAAAGAGCACTCATGAAACTCTAGTAATATCAAAAAAATTCTGATTTTTCTACCTATTTTGAGGATTTTGTCTTTATATTTTTATCAGTGCTCTTATTTATGACATTGAGACACAGCCTAATGAACCAAATCTAACCGAGCCAATCGTTTAGTGCTGCAACAGGTCACATTGGCTTATCATTGGCCAATAAGTCACAGCAATTACTCACTCAGCAGTCATCCATCAATTCGATAAATCAAACTTTTGCGAAAAGCATTACAATTCTTGCCGATTTCTGAGCGAAAAGAGTATTTTTTGTCATTACAAGCCATTCTTCACAAAAAAAAATCTCCGTTTTAGCTCTTTATATTTCATGAAAACATTTTTATAACTTGAATGCTCCATTCCTAAGCGATTTTTCTGAGTCGCTATAACGAACTTTTCAGCGGTGGCCAATGAATTTCGGAAGAGATCGTTGGATCTGTGATGATTTACGAATTGTTAAGGAATTATTATACTGTATTACTCACAAAATAATGGAGATATTTCGAGTTAACAAGATCAGAAATAGTAAAGAAAATTTTCTTGCTACAAATTCTGAAGTAGAAACGTACAACAGATATAAATAAACTCCGAAAGAAATCGAAAAGTTATTGTGCATATGTAAATGTATTTCAAATAATAATTGCCTAGCCTTATTCTACGCATGCAATGACGAACAAATGGAGAATTTCACGATGAGACCATAATTAATGAAAACTGGTAGATAACGAAGGATAAACAATGGAACAAAAGAAGGGCAATCCAGAGAAAAATCGAACGTCTCGCAAGGGAAACATTCAAGAAACGAATCAAACTGTTCTCCAGATAACGATATTTGATCAAATTGAAACTTCTCATTTTCGTAGACATATGTGTGCCCTTCGCAGAATCGCTGCGTTCAAGAATAATTATTGCATTTTTTCGAGATGATGTGGAATGAAAAAAATCCACTTGTAATGTCTTTTACGTCAGAACTATAATATTGGAATTACTATTCGCAGTGATCGATTGTTGCAAACTCGACTAAATTTGCGCAGTAACTTTCAACACGTAAATTTGTAGGCTTGTGTTGAATAAACAATGTGAAAAAATGAAAGTGATACAAAATTATGTTGAAAAATATTTACGTATTTGTCACCCGTTCCAACACATAAACAACGCTACAATTATAGCGAAGTAAAACAAAGAAAAAAAGAAAGTAATTATAGAAACATACATCGTATAAAGTTAGTAATGAGATCGGTAAGAAATACTACATGGTCGACGGATCTGCGCCTAACGGTTGCCACTGTAAGTGCGAACGATAAATGCAAGAAGAGTTGGTATACCATCACAAGCACCGGAGAAGATATTCGCATGGCAATCATCATGGGATCAGGACTATTTCTAAACTAGAAATACCAATTCAAATTAAACATCATATCAGCTATTGAAAAGCACGGCGTCATAATAAATTCCGATGTACATCATTTCTCACATAGGTGTAGTCGTGATGATTTGCGTCCATTGGACTTCCGTACTCATTTGCTATTCGTACAGCCCGATATCCACCGTCATGAGCAGAATTCATTGTCTCACTATAACATATCAATTGTGCTCTTCAAAATTCAATAATGGAAATATTACATATGCGTACAGTTGTGTAAATCTTCGTGGTGTGAAAGCAGTAGTCGCAGATGTTGTTGTTGCCGGTAGTGGAATCTTAGGTGGAGACGGTGGATAGAATTGGGGAGGTTCCGGTGGACATACACCATCCGCACAATCTACGGACTCACCTTAAAGTACAACGATCACTTTTTTTCCACTTCAATCAATCTAAGTACTTGAGTTATTGATGGTATAACATCCGAAAGATTATGTGAATTTGATTTTAACCAACCTTTTAACTGAGGATGAATGGATTTAAGACATCGGCAACAGATGCAACATGATATGCATACACAACCAAATAATACAACAATACCTCCAGATAGAAGTAAAACAAGAAATCCAGAAACCGATGTTAACGGATCAATGTCTAAATCTGAAAATCTTAGAGATTGCATTGTTAAGAAGGATAGTGATTATTTGAGGGAAAGGCTACAAATGGTACCCACTTTCACAATTTACAGCGAATTGTCTAGAATAAATAATGTCCGATTCATCCCGGCAATCAGAAAAACGGTCACAAGCCAGCTGAATTGGAATGCATTCACTCTGACCGCAAGCGAATTCACGAGACGATGAACACGGAACTAGAAAACGTCATTTTGTAGCCCTATGAATCATGGATATAAGAGGAATTGTAAGATTATTGAATCAAAATCTCTTAAACCATAAAACGGAGACTAACTTTTGGTGGCAAATTGTCTTAGAAAGGCAATACTAGTTCTACCCCCTTAATGGTCAGCGAATTTTTGGCTATCCACCAATAGTTCATTTAGAATATTAGTTTAACATTATCGAGTAAATTAAGAAAATAATGACCAACTTATCCGGGACAAAGAAATAAAATTTGCAAGAATTTTGCTTGGAAAAAAATTGTCTAGGACTCCAATAGCTATACTATTAACATCTTCATTTACTATGTAATGCGATTCTCATGCGTGTGGGAGTTTAACTCCTATTTCTTCTAAAGGATTGTTTGCAGAAATTATGGACAATGAGTTGATTACTGGAAGAGAAAAACAGTGGCGAAATGTTCAAAGCTAAAAAATTAGGGCCAGTACGGAGCTCTGTATATCAAATAGCTTGCTGACCAACCACTAGCTGTGACTCGAAATGCGTTCCAGTGCAGACGAAATCCTTTGGCTGGATGCTGTTGTGGCAGTATAGAATCTGTATGCCACCATAAAGTTAATGCATTCAAAGTGCTAACACTAAGTTCACTGGTGTTCGTTCGCTTGCCACAAAACTGACCTAAATACAACTATATTACTACTAAAGATTCACTTACAAAATGAACTTTCAGTCATTTTTTACCTATAATTGGACCGGGCGTGATGTTGTCGATTGATTGGAAATGGAAAGACGACGGATCAATCACTGTTTCATGCTTAAGTAACACACACAATGAGCTTTTTGTTTTAAGTTGTATCGATATATGGAAACTGAACCCACGTCGAACACATGCAGCGTATCCTTCTCACAGACAGAGTTTTTTCCCATTCACGTCAAAATCCAACACCTTCAGTCGTATACGGTATCCGACAGGAGCTATCAACATTATAAAACAGTTTCTACTGGCGTTATATGGGGCTCTACCGTAGAATGAGTGTGAATATATAACTCCTGACAACCCTGAACACGTAATACCTTCAATCTAACAACGAACTAATGGCGAAAGGTCTCTTTTCTACCTGTTATGCGTCGTTCAAGTCGTGTTTTACACTGATTGAGATAGTCGTTTCCGTCAAAAAAACCTTAAGAATTTCCTAATAGGGTAGCAGAGAAAAATATTTGTAATATAGGAGCTGGAAAACATCACTTACTGACGCTCGGTTCAACGCCAACAATTGCAAGAGCTCGGAGAACATAACACGAAATCACTGACAAGGTTAGAGTCTCGCTCCACATATTTCTATAGTAATAGTGTTAGGAATAAAATCTTGAGGACAAAAAAAATTACGAAGAGGCAGAGGGTTCTTTGGATGTGAGGTGATAAGGTAGATTTCTTAGCTGCTATGGAGCTTGTAAGTAAATCTAGAATTATTATAGTAAAACAATGAGAGGCAACATTGAGAGGTGAGTTTTCAATCTTCGCGATTTTTTTTGGAAGCACACTCAATTCACACTTATGTTTGATGGATGAAAGCGATAGCGACTTGAGCTATGAACATCATAATTTACGGAAAAGTAGTCATAAATCGAAGCACAAGTGGTGCATGAATTTATTGGGTGACAAGCGAGATGAGAAGATAACGCTATCAACACAAGAAAAAGCAACAATTGATAACGAGAGATCGAGGTAGTGAAAACACCATACAAGTCGTTCACCACTGATAAAAGTTTCGCTAAGTTTATAAAAACAAGACGGTGATTTGTGGTGCACGCTAATATCGGAGTCACTTTCAATGACTATTCACGACGTGTGGCCAGAAAAGCAAACGCATGTTTTTTCTTTCTCTAACTTGAAAAATTGATCAAGTGTAAGGCTATGGCATTCGAGATAGCTGAGGTGGTAACAGTATCTTCAAAGCACTGAGTATGAATGACGCAATGGAATAAGCAAGAAGACGCGGAACGAGGTGACGACTCTCGATCTGTTTTTGATTGCGCACAGGCACGCACGCGATATCTCGCTGCTGTACTCAGACAAATTGCCACCAGCAACAGTCGTATCATCGTCGATATACCCCTCTCTTACCCACTTTCTGCTAAATGACTATTAGGATATTGTCGTATGATAAGCAACAGCTGCAGATACGCCATTACGAACAATATAAGACTATTTATTCGTTGATAGGCACTATATGGGAAATATCATCTGAAATTCATTCGAGTATAAAGAAATAAGAGTGAGATAAAGAGATTCTCGGCATGTGAAAGGTTGTCCATCAATGAGGGAAATTATCGCGTTCATTCAAATTATGAAGTGGGATATAATGGCCGCGTAAGAAGCCATAAGTCACGGACGCACATTCGAAACATGTAGCGCGGCGATTTATGAGTTGTTGCAGTGCAGTCCATTCCGCCCGCTCATCCTCCCCGATTCACTCCGCCTAGAGAGAGACCATTGTGTTCTCACGAAAGCGCGAATAGCATACGGTATTTGAGTGACGATTGCATCGAGATCGGTGTCGGCAGTAGAAAGATAATAATAGCTTTTCTTAAGAACGGACGTAGTTGTTGCATACGATAGCGAAGTGCTGTGTGCATGCTGACATCAGGGTCACCAACGATGTCATTTGCATACATGATAAAACGAAGCCGCTCTCACGCACGTCACTGGACGGACTGACTGGTTTGAGAGTCAGTGAACGTTGTGGTCTACTGACCCATTATAACGGATAGCATTCATTCACAAGTAATGCTCAGCAATTGTTAAATCATTTTGATAATAGAGTCATCAGAATATGTCTTCGCATCGCAAAAAAACAACACTAATTTAAGGCCCACCTATTTTAGGTCATAGCAAATCAGTAACGCTTAATGTCACAAAAACAGTTTGTTTGAGTCGAAGAATCCTTAGAAATTACGCTTTTTTTCAAAATTATGACTGAACATTACTGTGAATCAAACGAGAATCAATACAAGATGGAGGATCATCCCTACAGACTATATGATAAGAAGTGTGGCCAGAGAAGTGCGTATTCCATCAAATTACGTGTCGAAAGATATACATCACTAGAATGTGAACTTAGCTTTCTACTATGATGCGTTGAATTATGGTTGCTGAGGTTTATGGAGTGGCTCATGCAAGGCACGCCGGCGCTTCTCCCCATCACTCATGAGTCTCTATCTATCGTCTTTATCAGCTCATTGTCACTCCGAATTTCGGGCTGCCCCACTGCGTCGGAGATGTGAATCACCCAACAAACAAGCATCTGTTACAAAGCCACGCTCATTTGCATGCAGGGGTCACTGACGGAAAAGAATTCGTTCACCAGCCAGTAGGTGCATTCCCGTTGGCAACTTTTCGTACAAGAGTGATATATAAGGATTCCTATGAGTGAGCCTGATCTCTGTATAGAGGCCTCAGCGATTTGGATAGTCATTTTGGAAGTACATAGACATGAGTTTTCAGGACGATGGAATAGTTTCGATCTGGGTAATATAATCAGTACTCAATTGTATGACTATATTAAACTGTTAAACTTCAATTTCTTAGATAACAGGTTGATTCTGAATCATTATTGCTTCGAAGAGATGCAAACGAGCAGAAAATGGTTGTGTATCGCGCGAGGTTGAGCACTGAGAAGACGGATTGGCTAGGAGAAAGAGATGGGACATACATAAGATGGATTGAGGCTAGTGGAAGCAGACGGCAGTAGCGCTCCATAATACGAACCACATTCGAAGATTTTCCACTTTATTAAGTTTAGTAAGCTAATCTGCTATGCTTTTATAAAATCGTTAGCTTGAATAATAGAGGTAGACATTGAAAATCTGGCAATCCCATGGCTTATCAACAAACCCCCATCCTTTCTCAAAAAGCACCCGTTTTTACATCGAAAACTTATTTAGATAGCGTAAAAATATTTTGCCTCCTTTTTTGCTTTTTCCTCTAATGAGCATATTTAAAACAATTCACTTCATGGGATTATTCAAAGTTCAGTACAAGTTTCGTAGATCCCTTACTTTTATGTTATTCATTAGTATCAGTAGCCTGAAGTTTTTTTTATTTTAACCATTCAGTTAAGCGTTACAAGTTCAATGGAGACTTGCAACAAACGAGCATTTAATGTCGAGGATTAGGTCTATAAATCAAACTTCATCGCGCTATGTAGTAAACTACTGCTGGAGAGCGACAGGTGCTAAGGTCAAAATATGACTATAATAAGACGAAAAAATCCTGTAGACAATTACTTTAGCTCATGGCTCCAGTTCTTCTCAAATTTTTCATGATACGGCTTCACTTTTCACTAAAAATGCAAGAATTTAACACTTCAGTTGCGTTAAAAAGTGCCGGAACTTACTCTATAATGAAAATGTCGGATTTGTATCAAACGACTACTCACGACAATAATGCAGTTATGAAAGCGCTATTGCTATTTTACTAGCTTGATAATGTTTTTTTTTTACACGAAAGTTCATCTCAAATATAAATATGAATGATTGCTCATATTGCGGGGAAGTTTTTAACGCTTGTTGGCACTCGAGTATTCGTCGTTTATCACTTTACTTAATGGCGATTTAAACGACTTTGATGATTCGTTTTTATGTAGAACAGAAGGGTAACACTGCAATGATAAATGTGAACGTAATTAGCCCATGTTTTACAAATGATTGCCAGTAGAAAGTAAATATGAAAGCCATAAAATATAATACTGAAAAAGTTGACATAAAGATTGAAGTGATTGATTGTCTATGCCATCAAATGCTAGGCGAACTCCAGTGGACTCCACAGCATCACGACAACAATCATCTTCGTAAATCAAAACCGAGCTCGCTATGTAATAAACGGCTGTTGAGAGCAGAAGGAACTGAGGTCGGAATACAATCAAACGACTCAGTCACTTCGCAATATAAGAGATTTAAAAGTGCTAACGAGAATATTAGAAAAAGTTGGTCCAACATATTTTAAAGTCACTTTTGACTATATGTAGTTAACTTTAAGATTTAAATATATGATTAATGATGAGATTTCTATGTCATTAGTGGTTGTACTTTTGTCAAACAGCATGTGTAGAAATTTACAAGCAGAATAAAGACAATATGAAATCACACTCATTAACAGTTGAGAAAAAATATTCAGAAATCCAACGAATAATTCGAGAAGTAATTGCCTAGAAAAATGCATTGAAACTTGGAAAACAATTAGAACTGAGTGAAATAGCTTAGTAGGGTCTGTCTCAGTTGCAGTAAAATTGAGAAGGATCTATCGTCTATGATTGGGCACCTTTATGAGGATTTGAAAAGTGTAAAGATCACTTAAAACGAGAACTCCGTAAACATAGATATTAATCATAGAGAATTAGAAAGAATGACATTGTTCTATTGAATCCTAGAGCGATTAGGTGAATGTAAAATCGTATAGGATTCGTCTCCGATTGATTGTCGAGTTCAATTTCGCAACATTTGTTGAATAGTGTGGGGCCAGTCATAAGTCAATGCGAACGCCAGCGATATCATCAAATGTGTTCATAGGAAGATGAATAGCCAGGTTGACATCGTCTCACATCACATTAATAAATAACGCCAAACAACTGCACTTGACTACTGGAATCTAGCCGTTTGCTCCGGAATGAGTGATGACTTCAGTCAATGTTTTGCCGTCTTTGTTTGCCTCGCTGAACCACTGCACACAACTACATCATTTGAGATGGATCAATGGTAGGTACTGAAGATATTATGACAGGAGACAGTTCTCTTGAACAAGTTAATATGAGAGGTCTTTGACGTGGGATGTTCAACTGAGAACAGAGAAAAAAGTAATTGGCCAACTCATCAATAAGACGTCGGCAAACAAAAATATTCAATGAAATCTGTGCAAAAAAAAATGTTTATAACTCGCCTGAGAGGGAAGTAAAGTAAATGATTCTAATTAAGAGAAATCCATGATATTGGAAATGCTGAAGTCGACATCTCAATTTTTACCCTAGGGAAATAGGCAGCTCATAAACACGACTCTTCTCATGCTGTTCTGTCAATCACCAAATATGCTTGCATAAAATAGCACTCTTCATTCAAGATTGGGACTGTTTGAATGATCCATTCTGCCTCTTCTCTATAAATGCCTATTTCTTTCTATACATATTTTTCTGTCACTTCTTCAGATGAAGTTGAATAAGAACAAGTGGAAAATAAGACTAAACTCTATTCCAACTGATTTCGAGATAAATTAAATCCAACGCCAAGTTGAAGAATTATGAAGACTGTGTTAGCGACATCATGAACATCTCTCTACTTATGTGCATTCGTATAGTATCGTAGAAAATATGCGACGATCATAAGTTCAAAATAAGGGTTGAGAAGCAGTAACAGCCCTGCGGCTCAGAAATCTTTTCCACTTTTGAAGTTCTGGTGATTAAACACTCAAAAATAGGTGTCAAATCAAGAAAATGCTAAACACGTAATATTTGAATAAAAAGGTTCATAAACAACAAATATCCAGCGCTCAGTGTTGATCAACCTCATACGAATGCGCCATGCTTTCGGACTCCATTGTACATCGTCAAGATGAATGCTCTTACAATTGGCTCAAACTCTGGAACGTGGTGGCCTACCTATGTATCAAATCAGTGTTCTTAAACTCTCAGACAGGTGTGGTATCGATTTACCGACCCCAATAAAAAAGGACTCAGTCCGAGCCGTGGGGTTGACCCAGCGCTTACGTGTGTATTGCAAGTTATCTCTCACCAGTGGGCCGCAACCTCCCACTGAATTATAGCTGTCGTCATAAATTTTTATCTTACAAATTCTTATCAGCAGCCTACCAGCTCACCGTGCTTCAGAGGGAAATGGTCAGCAATGAAAGTTCGGTAATAGCTGGACTGACTGTTTTCTGTAATTCTTCACTATTATATAAATATATTCAACTTCGCAAGCATAAGAGGCTCTGCTGCCAATTATGATTATGACATCGTATTAATACAGCTAACTCTCTTGAATCTTTCAATAGCTTCATAGCTTGCTTGAATCGGCGTCTCCTTATGCGACGAACTGTCAAACACAGTGGGAGTTACTTTCTTCAGAAAGGTGCTACAACTAAGAATTAAGAAAAAATTAGTTTGGTCAAGCTAAGAGTACAAAACTGTGATGACAGAAGAGGGCTGACGAGGCACAGCTACTCTGGCGCAAGTTTCAGTGAAATCGAAGGTCTATATAGCCAGTACTTCGGTGTTTTTAACCCCTTAAGTGAATGGTTCCCACTGAGGGAGAATGAAACTCCAAGACGACTGAAGATTTCAATGACGGAGATTCGAGTAATGCTTTGATTGATTAATACACACTACGGGTTATATTGTTCGCTATCACAAAAGGACAGAAAAAAAAAATGATCAAAAGTAGAAATCAACTCAGAGTATCGAAGTTAAATGTATATCCATTGGAGCTAAAATCTAGTTATTTTGTTCGTCTTAAACCATTTCTTTTATCAAGCCCCATAAAAATGAAAAGCTTGAAATTGCTTGAGATCCAACTATACCGTATTCTTTCCTTTAATCATAAGTAAGGTAAAGTTCGTAGTGAAAAGTTTACTTTGTTATGCGCATACAAAGTAGAATCTTAATGTAATTTACTATAACCAGCATCTGACTGGCAAACTGATCCGCATTTCTCTCACTTTTTACGGAATAAAAACCTGAAAGAAGATTTGATTATGTAGACATATATGATTGTGACGTAATTTTAGAGGAACTGTTGTGTCGTAACTTTTAGATTTCAAGGTGCCAGTGTTCTAAAGTTTTTGTAACCTTTTTTGGGAGTTTTTCTCTGAAAAGCGATGCATACTAATAGAGCTTTATGTCGTTACATATTCCCATGTCGATCGACATGTACAGCTTCTCAGTCAGTAGAAGATATCAATTCTTAACCTCGCACCGTTGTGGACAGTCGATGTTGGCGTCGAATTTCTACTGTTTAGAAGGAAATTACAGCACAAATTTTTACTGATTAGTTTTTTTTCTGCTGTTGCACAAGCATTCCTACCTCTTGAAGTCTTGAGGTGGGCGAAGTAGACCATTGCCAGGTCATTATCGCATATTATTGCCGGCCATTGTCGACCAAAAGGTCAGCCTACTTGAGAGTTTTCGCAAGCACAGCTGTGAATTTCTGCATACGTAGATTTTTTGATTTCACTGAAGTCCTCAGCTCAAGTTACCTACCGGTAAGTAGCAGCCCGTTCTTGCGAATGACAATTCGTTAACCAAGAACACTCATTTGACATGTTGATGAGACGGTAAAGCATTAAGGGAGACAAATGACTTGCAAACATGCAGTGTAAAATAAAATCTGAAAAACACTTAGCCAGACTAAGAGCCTTACATCCGTCATAACAAGACTGGTAGTTGTTTTATTCATCGCTCTTTATGACAACTCCAGGCAACGGTAGCGCAATGGCAGCATTGTATTCACTACGCGGACGGCCCATCTTACCTAAGCCCTGTCTCACCCCACTAAAAGACCACCAAGCCTCTGATCCCTGTGCTACTGAGAAACTCGTAACAGATTGTTTGTAGCAAGCTCACTCTTGGTGATGCACGTAAGAACGCTCTATGATATATTAGGATACCAGGGCGAATCAACTGGACCGCAATTCATCGATATTCGTGGTGAAAATCGAAAAATTGTCTAATAGCACTTGGATCTAAGCAAAGATGCCGGAAGATCCATGTAATTACTGGACGCAAGGAGACGAGCTGAAAGCAAAATGCTGCAATATGCGCGGTACGATAGAGTACGATAGGCATGACGGCTGCTCATGCAACATATGCATGTTAAGTTCATCTAGATAAATGAAATTCTACGCTAGTTTGCATTTACCAAATTTATAGTATAATCTTTCTCCCACGGTATTTCTTTATTACTTCATTAATTTCCAAAGAAGACAAATCGACAGATCATTTTGTAATTGGCGCATTTGTTGCAGATGTTACACTGTTAACCAATGGACTTCAAAGCCGTCATGTGTTCAGTTGTAACTGTTGACAAGCTCATCTCAATGTTGCCTGAAAAACGATTAACACTGAGACGCATATTTATGATTACTACGTTAAGCCCCAAATTATTGCTCTATAAAATTACAACTAACGCTTAAAAGTGCTCTGTGAGGAGAAATTATCTCAATCATTACGATTTATGTCAACAAAAAGGATAGAATTCTTTTATTTAGGTTTTTCAGTGTATCTCTGGATCTGAAACCACTCCTTCGTTTGGAGTCTGCTCTCGATTGGAAATAACAAAGAAGTATTTCAAATGCCACCAAATTTATACACAATCGTGAAGAAATGTGATACAAAATGAATTTATCGCGGCGAACACAATATTCAAGAAAACGACAAGCATCGATAGCTGCATAGTCTGAAGATCTGAATGCTCTTGATGCTTTACAATTTTATCGAAGAGAGTTTACCACATTGTTATGAAGTCGTATGTTTCTTTTAATTTATTATTCCTAATGGTGAGAGCGCAGTGGCCAGAGGTGTCCGTGCAATCTGTATATAGGCTCTGATTCGACCCTGTAACAAGTCAGTTATGCCGCCTATCTCACTTGTGTCTGCAAATTGGTTCTAGACTTTGTGGGACAAACTTTCTTCGTTTCCGCTAAGACCGGCATTTGCCTGTAATGAAGACCTGCGAACGTTGTAGTTGTGTCATTGCAGCGTTCCAAAGCGGATCAGCTGGATCGGCATTCAACTACACTCATGTAAATGCTCAGTTGGTAACTGAACTCATTATCAAATCCGATGAACTACGTGTCCGACAGTTGGAATGCCTCAAATTGAATGAAAGCATATAAGGGCTTTCGCTGGATAAGTTAGGTGACATAAAAAAACCATATTTGGACTTACGCAGAGCGCTCGAGAAGTATTCAGGGCTGCAAAATTTCTGATAGAAGAGACATCAACAATGCATACACAAAAACTAGCGGTGACCTTAAGAGAACATGAATTTCAATGCTGTATTGTAGAGTAAGGAAAGTCGCTTGCCACTGGCACAGGTTCATGAGCTTGATTACATTCTATTTCAATCGATAAAGCGCAAGATTTGGTAAGATAAAATGATGAAGTGCTCAACGTTAAGCAACCCTCAGAAAGGAGGCTATGCATTCAATTGCATCAATCATTATAGTGGTGACTGAACACATATTTGGCGCATACAATGATTTCCGGTTGCCTACTGGTGCACGTAGTCAATCTCAACCTCATAGGACAGAAGGAACTGCGAATTCGGAGTTTGAGCTCGAAGCAGCGACTGATCCATTATGGAAAGCAGGGTACCTCTAACCATTGCCCTACACACTTCGGTCTGGCGCTATGTAATTATCTGAAGTGAATGACCTAAACTATTTCCAAAAAGAATACGGCTCATATATGACTGGCGCCGCACGGTGGCGAAGAGCAATCCGTAGGGCCAAATGGTTAGTGATGCCGAAGATAGGCAAAGTTATTGTTTTCATCTATTTCCACGACGCTCCATAGCAGATTTTTTGGTGTTGATTAGTACTGAAGGCTATTCCGAAAACCTAATTAATATAGCGAAAAAAACGTTTGTGTTAAAAAAAAAATCAGTCCCTTTTGATACAGAACATAGAGCCATGCGGTAACAACGCGTATCGAACTTTTTGTCGCATTAATTTCGACGATGTTGTAAAAGTCAAATTCGAAATATATATTTTCCATAGTATACGACTTCTCAGAAGAAACTTTCATAGAACTGGATGTAGACGGTTTTGTGGGACCTGCGCGCTAATTCCGTCATCATCCCAAGTGTATACGCTCCATATGAAAAGTAGTGATTCAAAGACGACAGCGTTTTTTTTTTCGCCATAGTAATTACTTTTAGAAAAACATCCAATACTGAGTGGTGTCAAGCGACGCGGGAGGAGATTGAACTAGCAACATCCTTCCTGATTGTCAGCATCACTGAATACTCGCCACAATGGACTGCTCGCCCCGTGCGATGACGGAGTGGCGGTGTGGCGTGTCCCACTCATGCCCAAATGGGTTAAGTAAGCTCAGGCAGTAATTATAAAATATTTTCACGAGTTAACTATGAGCACAGATTTTCCAAGACATTGACCTCTAAGTAAGCTTAGGCGTGGAACAAGAATATCTCTTTTTTTACTTTAGTAACTATATTTTCCTCGTACTGAGCGTTTTGTTTACAGAAGTAAACCAGTTAGCAGACTTCCAACGAAGTTTGGAGCCAAGGCTATTATGAGTTCGCCACTTTTGAGCATTTTTTGACAACTTTTTGAGAAATCAAAAAAGACTCCTTTATAGTTAAAGGCAACACAGAAATGCTTTATTAGAAAACAAAGAAATTTCATATTGTACTCAACAAAGAATGTTTTCTATGAACTAAGTTTATATGGAATTTATATATCACACGAACAATTAAGATCTCCTCCAAACCTCTCAATTTGAAAGTTAAAACAGATGACCTGAGCTGAATGGAAGTTCCGACTAACAGAGGTTCACGTATATCTAGGTATTACTCGCAGTCTTGTAATGTCCACAACTTACACAATCCTTTCTGAGGTTATAAAAGATTGGAAAACATGCGAATTTTATGGAATCAGCTGTAACCTTAACAAAAATACCAAGCAATAGGAATTAGACGGTCAGCTAAGCTGGGATCTACTGGATTAATTATCTATATATACATCTACTTTTAAGAGAGCATGTGGCGCAATAGCTAAAGGTGTCTGCGTCGCACACAAGGTCGATGGTTCATTCTCGCGCTCATGGCTCACCATGCCATCTATTCCTTCGGGGTCGGTGAATTGATACCACACTGTTCCTGAATTTTCCTGGATTGTCTGGGAGGGTGAGCAGCTTTGACTCGATATAGCAGTAGGCCACGACGAGTCATTTCAAAGACCAGATATGCATTCAATCATTTCAATTAAGGTAAAAATTGAAGGCGAATGCATGGCGCATCCCTCAAGGATTGATCAAGGCGGAGAGGTTTATTCTCTATATCTATTTAACTGCCTACGACAAAATTTTCTGCATTGATCAATCTTTGAGGAATGTTTCATGCATTCGACTCATCAGGCATCTTTTTCGATGAGCAAATGCTTATCTGGCCTTTGCAAAAAAGGCCGGTGACTCATCAGTGTATTAAGTCAGTGCTCTTGTCACCCCAGACAAATTTAGTACCAATTCGGTGACCTCAGAAGGACAGAAGGCTTGGTGGACCTTGGGCGCAAGAGCGACCGTTCACCACATTTGTGTCGCAGGACACCACTAACCATTGCGCTGCTCCTCTTCCGTCCGTGTCGCGTTCGAAAAAAAAAAGTCATAAATCATGCCTTTGTAATGGATCTCATAAAAACGCTAAATGTTGAAAGCAGAATTTGAGATACTCGAATTTTGGGACAACCTGCCACTATTCCATTTTGAAGTTTTAATGAAATAAACAGCTATTATTCAAACCATACGACAAAGCACATCAAAAGAGGCGTAATTCAAAGAAAAATTTGTACAACTAGACAACATTGGATAAAGACTTAATAACAACCGAGTATTAGTAAGCATGAGAACACGAAATACCAGAAACTACAACAAGAGAGAACGAAAACTAGAAAAAAACAAAAAAAAAAACGTTTTCAACCAAAAAATGAGGTTTCATCAGAATGTGCCCGCTTTTGTAAGGTGTGAAACAATGGAGAGACAGCAACTGTAATGAGATGGGTAGAAACTTTTCGAACACAAATTCAATCACAGCAAGAGGTTCCTCAACACTTTTTTGCTTCAAATTTGGGCTCTCAGATTCGCAAAATTGTAATTGTAATTGCTTTTGTAATTGTTAGTTGATCGCTCGAACATATGTGTTACATTACTGCTGATTCCTCTATTTCGGACTTCAGGAATGATGAGACATATTGGCTGATCATTTGCAATTTGTACAAAGTTTATGCCTGGCATATGCGAAACAGAATTTGCGCCTCGTGAAATAGATCCGTCATAACAACATGGCTTTTGTTATAGAAAAATTTCTCTATGTTAGGACAACAATAAATCACAGTGAAGTGAAGAAAAATGAAAGTGAACAAATTAACGTAAGAAGTCACGATGAACAAGGAAGTAGTTAGAGACAGAAAACAGACGATTATTACGACAGGATCAAAGGCTATGTTAATCAAAGGAAGACAATATTTTAGTTGTGATTACCTAAAATCAAACCCAATTAATCATGTTAGACTGAGAATGAGACGTCGAGATGTGTGCATAATTTAGAAGGACATCGCTTATCCGAAAAAAAAACCTTAGGCTCGTATTCTTGATTAGCTGCATCTTTTGTCGTTTTAACGTTATGCTCTTGACAGAAACGATCTAAGAAACTATCAGGCAAAAAAGCGCTATTTTCAATCATATCACCTATTTTCAATTTCACATGCTAAATCTATCCAGAATTTATCACCTACTTCCTTGCATGAAGACGAAAAATCATGAATCACAAATTATTTGTACCTCGCTTAAGTTTTGTTGAATGTAACAAATATTTATTCCTAAGAACTTGGTCTTACTGATGACATTCTGGAGATATCTTACCGGGCATGCAAATACATTAACTCCTAATCATATGAGAAATAAAAGTACTTATAGTGAGAACTCAAATCCTTTCAAAGCGCTCTCCAATAGACAGACAGCATGAAATATCTAAAGAGAAAATGTTTTTCAACATTCTGTGAACTTTCATCATCTTCCTTATATTCACTGTAATACGGATGCTAACATTAACTTCTGCCTAATCACATATTATCGACAAGGTCTTTGAAATCAGGAAACTTTCTCTGCGTCATCGCAAAATTTCCTAGACGGCGAGGTAAGCACAAAACTACCCGACGTCGAGGAAGCACATTTTATCGTAGCTACCTGCCCTACTAATATGAAACATTGAAAGAAAACACACTTCCTAAGTGGAATGGCTGGCAAATATGACATGAGTAGTGAACATGTACTTCTCCATGCATTGAGTTCCACACAAATTGCATCTCCACGGATCACACTCGGTGTGCAGCCCCTTATGCAACAGATGCATCGTTTCATCAAAAAACGATATGCCACAGTATGTGCATTCCTAAATAAACATTAATTTTTATATGAACTTTACAAAACACAGGCATGAGGTATAAATTTCAAGAAAAAAGCTAGACAACAATGTTACATATATATGTATAAAGGATAAGTATGATGTATATATAGTAGGATGCAGGATATGTATATATATATATATATATATATATATATATATATATATATATATATATATATATATATATATATATATATATATATATATATATAAAGCTGTCGCCGTTGATCAATCCCTGAGGAGTACACCACGCATTCGATATTCATTAAGCGTCGTGAGGTGATTGATTGCATGATCTGGTCTTTACGATGACTCAAAGTGGTTCACTAATGTGTCAAGTCAATGCTGCAACCTTCGGAGAAAAATCTGATACCAATTTACAGACTCCGCAGTGATGAAAGACTTAGTGAGATTGGAACACAGGATCGAGCCATCGATCAGCGCGTGGCGCAGGCAGCTCTAAGCACTTCTATATCAGAGCCATAATAGCGCACTTCTCACGGACTGATCAACGCCGGACACCTTTATATATGTATATATATAAATATATTTATACATATATAAAGCTGTCGGCGTTGATCGATCCCTGAGAAGTGCGCCATATATAGCTTTGATATCTCTGCTTTCTAGATAATTGTTTTTTTTTTAAATTTCAATGGTTCAGGTGATCCGATGAATCAATGAGATTATCGCTGTTATTTTAATTGCTGAACTTATAACATTCATTGTAATTTCAATATAAGGGGAGCTGGCCAAGTGATTGGTGATACTCGGATTACTTGATCCCCTCCTCCAACACTCCGACAACCAATCTATGAACTCTTCACTCTGGTTATCCTCCAGGTTGCAACCAGATCTGTTCCGTCATTATCATACAGCATTTATGAAGAAGACGAAATTCTCAAGCAAGCAATGAATGCGAATAGACGAGTGGGAGTTAGAAATACTGGTATCCGCGCAGAAAAATTGTGATGCGGATCGTGTAAGTTCACACATATATACATACCTATACATAAATACAATTACATATAGATTTTTGTAAGTTTACATAATTATTCGTTCAAGACGAAAGAGCGAAGTCTTCTCTATAAGCCCATGAGCCTATAAACTTGTGAACTTCTGAACTGCTCTTCTGGCGATAGAGGAATTGGCGGCACTTATCGAATAACTTGCACAATTGCGAGTGTGTTAGATTCATCTAAAGGAAAGAGTCCTATGATGACTGTGACATTCTTCTAATGAGGATCACGTTGCATTTATAAGCCTTGAGGGATTTAGAATGACGGGAAAAAAGTCCAAATAGCAGATTTCTTTATTGTCTTGGAACAGTGTGTAGTTGAGAAAAAGCAGTGAAACTTCAGCATATATTATTCAAAATAGCGCTTGGATATATATTTATATCAATAAATAAATGGTAATGATTAAAGAAATAAATAGTATATATATATCATATATATATATATATATATATATATATATACAGAGCGCAAGAAAAGGTCTGTCAACTTGTATTTCTTTACTTTTAGCATTGATATAGTACTTTTTTATTAATGCTGACAATTCTATTGAATTCTCTATCCAATTTTGGCCTTTAATCTGTTTTATTTTGTCTATTTTCAAGTGTGTTCGAGCTATGGATCGCAAAAATCAACGCATCCCAGTAGTTGAGTTGAACAAAACGGGAGTGAAATGGCCGACCTTGTTAAAATCCGCTGGTTTCAAACCAGCATGTGCTTACAGAGCCATAAAAGGTTTCAAAAGGAATGGTAGGATTGAGGACCCGCCCTCCAAAAGGTCGTCCAACCACCGCATCTCCTCCGGAAAACATTTAGAAAATTCGCTGCCAAGTTCAACGAAATCCGGAGCGTTCGATGCGGAGAAGTTCGGGATCTGCGAGTAGAATGTTTGAAACGTTATGAAAAATAAGCTGACGCTGAGCAGCTATAAATTCGTTCGTGTTCACTTTTTAGACATAAAGATGAAAGAAAAACGGCTTTCAAAGGCTCGCGGAAAAACATATTCGAAAATTGTTGGTGTTCGTTTGTCAGAGGTGCTCTTTACGGATGAAAAGATATTGTCGGTCGAACCACTTCACAATTACCAGGATCGACGTCAACTTATCCAAAAAGGTTTAGCAGAAATTCGCAATAGCAAAAACACCGAGCAGCAGTCATTTTGCGGGCTTTCGATGGTCTGGGCCGGCATTTGTGTCACCGGAAAGACGCCGTTGGGGTTCCTTAACGGTAACGTCAAAATGACGATGACAGCTATCAGAGGCAAGTTTTCCCAGGCGTTCTGGAGCCCTGGATTACTCAACACTTTGGCATCGACGCATTTACGCTTCAGCAGAACTGGGCTACTCCGCATTCGGCACGTTCAACGGTTGCCACTTGTCATGAGCAGTTTCCAGACCTTTGGGGCCAGGACATTCGGTCGTCAAATCTGCCAGATCACAACCCAGTGAATTACTCCGTGTGGTCAGTACTCGAGGAAGAAGTCTCGGCTACGCGGTATACTATCATAGAAGCGCTGACTGCTTTGACACGCGCTTGGGACGAAATGACAGTGGAAACGTGTGCTAGCATCGTTGGAAATTTTCGCAAGCGACTTCGTAAGTGTAGAGAGCAAATAAGGCAATTTTGGGACTTTTTAATAAACTTTATGTGCTTTGTTATAGTTGTTGATCTAATAAACATATTTGTTCGTTTCATTGAAGGAATTTGTTTATGCAGTCATTTTTACTGCTGAAATATGTGGAAAAATTGACAGGACTTTTCTCGTACTTGGTATAAATGTTGTATGTATGTGTATATATGACACTTGTGCATAAATTTTATTGCAGTTTACACAGAATATTCTTTCATTCTCAAACTTTTCGAACAGAAACCTACAAGAACTAGAAAAATCTAATTGTTTTTGATTTCTACTGCAAGCGTCATAGCAGCAAACAGCTATTCTGTCAGTTTGAAAATAAATTCATATGGTAGGGACACTGCCGTATGCAATAAGAAATGTGCCTCACTTAAATGCTTCGAATCTCGAAAAATGAGCTTCTATAATTAGGAACGAAAAAATTAGTTAGGCGTGCCACAGAACTCTAGAATTTTGTATAGATTCCAATGATTGTAATCTCAACTATGTAATACAAGACGTTTACTCGAACACCAGTGACATCGTGCCGAAAAGCATGAAGCACTTCGAGAAGCCTGTTCTGTGTTCATGATAGAGATTTCCTCGATGCAAAATTACACTGTAACAAAAAACTACACGTATCGAGCGGTACGAATTCTTTACTTCTGAGTATCTCAGAAGTGTTCTGAGTCAACTTTCGGATCAAGAAATTCAACCTATAGGCATTACAGATCATTTGTAGACGTCATCTGCAGTATGTGGGAATTCACTCATCCATTGTCATACAAACGGCACAGCCCGTGTCGTCGTGTTTATGTTGGAAAACCAGATTGGTTATCAGGAGAAAAAAAGCATAGAATCCTTGTTATATTATCTAATCAGTCAGGATAAAAAAGTGTCATTTTATAAGTCACAGAGAACTATTAACATGTAGAAGTTGGAATTTTTCCGTTTTTCGAAATATGCAGTGTCGAGGTGTCTTATTGGCGATCATGCTGTAACATTCTATCAAGGTCAGCAAGATAGGAGGTTCATGAGCGAGCGCCAAAACAAGAATGTCTTTCGCTTAATAATTGATCAGATGATGAAAGAGATTTTTGCATAAAAAAAACTACGCGTGAAAGCGTGAAAACATGAGGATGATTGAAACAAACAACGAAGCAGCGAGAATATTAAGAGCATGTGGAGATTTTACGTTGCATAGATTTGAGGTTAAATGAATAGTTACTGACAGAAAGTTATCTGAGATTTGGAAAATATGCGCTTTTTGTACGGATAAACCCACCAAAGTCTCCTTAATTTGACTAACACCACTAGTTGCAGAAGGGGAGTGAGGATCACATTGGGCAAGAGAATCGTTTGCCCAAAATCTCATCGTTTGTTCAATTGAGAGCTGATTCTATAATAGACGGTTTGTTTACCATCTATATTTATAACGTATTTTCCAAAGAAACAAACCGTTGCAGATGTCGTAGGAAATTTAAGTGCGGGGTTAAGACACATTATTAGCAAATCCTCGCTTGTAATTGGGCACGTTGTCGGCTGCAAAGCACCAAACATTACTCCACTTCACAATTTTTGACTGATAAGCCACAAATGTTATTTTATTATAAAGCTCGTCACTGTTTTCCATTATAAGAGGAAATGACACTTTCCGGACCGCGAATCCCTGTTATTTCCCGATAATCTCGCAAGTTTCCGTAATGATCATAATCCAGGCAACCGAGAATTATAAAATTGGATGAAATAATAGTTAACTGCTTTGGATAAATGGCATTTTTCATATGTTTCAAAGGAGACTAATAAGATAAGTCAGGAGTATGAATAGTTTATAAGACAACTGATTAGAAATAGCTGCCCCTCTCATGCTTTGGAGTCAAAAACTCGACAAATTTAGTACTAGCTTTAGAACCTGGTCCAAGTCTGGGCTTGAAGATTTTTCGGAAGAGTCGGTTTGATGAGGGCTAAACTCTTTCTTGCACACAGGAAGAGCATGAGGCGGAGACACGGCACTCGTCAACGCTCGTTTCCTTTTCAATGGCAGTTCGTCGGTTTTTTTCAAAGTTACCAATCCGCACTATAAATAAGAGTGAACTTTATGATAATGATGAAAACGTCCAATCATTTTTACACTCTTCTGCACTTACCTCAGTGTCATCATGTCGGGTTTGATAATGAAGAAGGAGGCGACGAGAATTTGCGAACAAAAGAGAGCATCGTTTACAAGATGCCGGAGATGAGGCACAGACGTTGTGAGCCTCATCTAGATGAGATCTGCATATATGCATAACGTCAGTGTTTCGGTAAGCACAATAGTGCTTTGTGCAAAGTTACGTTTACCTAAGGGTCGAATGCTGGCTGAATTGATGGCTACAGAAGGCAACTGGACAGTCAAAGTCAATGCCCGTTTTGATATGTGTCATTGAATGCTCTTGCATCTAAAATATTACCACTTAATTACTCGTCCCCTTAGTTTACGATTGAATTCTTATCCCGAATTTTTCACAGGGAAACCACTTGTCTTAACGAGTGGATTTCACCGTCAAGGCCTTTCTTGCGTAACCGGCGCTCTAAAGAAACAGCGACCTTGCAGGTCTGGAAAAACGTAGTAATGGATATCGTGCCATCTAACAGCGATCGGCCTTGGATGTCGAAGACGCAGAGAAATGAACGAGGAGCGTAAATTGTACGCGTGCGACGAAAAGCACGAAAAAATAAACCGCTCTTTCTTCTCTACACTGATGCTATTTCTACCAACTTTTATCACTTGCCTGGTCTTTCCGAAAAAAAACGCTTTTTGCAGTAGCGACATTCGTAGGGTTTTACTCCGCTATGCCTCATACGGTGACGATGCATGTTAGCCTGATAAAATCTTTTTCAATCAGAAAACTTCATTCATTTCCAGCCGTTACCTTTTGACTAAACTGCATTTGACAAATGTCACACTGATACATTTGTCCTTGATGTCGCTCGTGTGCATCCTGAAATACGTGTGAATACCCCTCGTCAGCCGTGATTAGTACATGTTTCGTTGGCTCAACGAGAAACGAGCTATAGGAAGTAATGTAGTAGATGATCGACGAAGAGGAAAGTCAAACATTGCGCGTGGATGGCCACACGGTCAGAAGTGTGTGTGTGTGTGTTGACCTTAATCGAGTGCAACTGTTGACCGCATAACGCAAACTGATAAAATGCCGTTCTACTCTCATTCTTCAGAAAATCCTTGTGCTCATAGAGGAATTCAATAGAAGAGCATCCCAGTACACTCCTAACACTGACTCACCAAATGACTCTTCATATGTTGAGACATGAACGTTGTAAAGTTGCAGTGCGGACATACATGAGCTATTTTGCTCGCCTTTGTGCCAGATACTGGCGGCTCTTGGATTACGGATGTTTCTAAATTCAAATTACTATGAATTAAAGAAACGGTATGCGTGTTCAGGTGGAGAACAGATGTGCACCACCTTCGAGGGACGGATTGTCGCCAGTTACAGTTCGTGGTGAACTTTTCTCAGGAACTGAATTTGGCGATGGCGTGGGTGAATCACTCTCGGTCCACTCTATGGTCTGCAAAATTCATTACGGCTGAAACGATACAAAGTGATGCAAAACAACAAAATGGTAACTTCTAGTATTTCTTTAGCAAAAATCGGTTGCCGATGACGTATCTTATAGAGAGTTAACTAATCGCGATAAGAACTATTATGAATTAGTACAAATTGGTCCCTAGAGATATGCAGCTCCGGAGCAAAGCACTCAATTACCTAATTATAGAATCCTCTCAAATATCTATAAACGTACACTGGTGTATAGTACGTATAGACTTATAGATGTTTTCAATATCATTTCACAAAATCGATCGTTTCAAACCCTCCGTAGAACCGAACCATTTTTCACCAAACGCAGTTGGACTAAAGCGGTTTTCGGATTTTCTGCGATAGCAATCGCTTAAGCCGCGGCTTGCCAAGGACATTGTCCTAATCAACATCGCATCACATTATAGTACAAAGTGGAACGGTCTATTCCGTACAGTCTAAGTTTTAATCCAGAGGATACCTAATTTTCGCTAACACTCTATCATACTGTTATTTTCGACCTGATTTGAGCAACTGAAATAATCGCTCCAGGTTTATCTCACATTAAATTCTAGAATATCTTTCTTTTTCATACGTATAAAGTAGTCATACTTTACCTGTGCGTGCGAAAGCTCACCGCTTGAAGATCGATTATGCTCCTCTTCATGATGTTCTGAAAGGATTTTCAAGAAAATGCACAAATTCGTGTTGAATTCTATGCTGATGAGAATTTTATAATTGAATTGCAACTGCTACAAAGATCACTTGAATGAACATAAACAAAAAAAAAAGCTCTCGCCACTCGCTAACATACCAATATGAGATGTGAATACTTCGATACTAGAAGTTGTAAATCCGCACTCCGTGCACGCATTTAACTCATCCATATCGGAAGACCTAAGAGTCTTAGGTTAAAAAAATCGAGCTAATATGGGGGTCTCATACCGGAAAAATTCTAGAAAACGTGGCACAATAGAGTATGATGAAAAAAGCACCTGTGAATAATATTTCACTCTATACGATTGCAGACAATCCTTGAATAACAAAACCTCAAAACGAGAATGAAAACGGAAATTATAGAGAATCAACTGCGCTGAAGCGTAAGTGATGATACCGAATGAGGAGTTAATAAAGTAATCCGATAAACGAGTATCAATATCACTAGAACAACAACGTTGTCCACAACTATAAGAAGAGTCCGTGATTTCTATGCAATTACACATCTAATTATATATAACTGGTGCTTGCGATATGTTCATTCTAGGCTGTTGTTAAGGATAGCTTCAAATGATAGAATGCGTAGAAACGCGCTGCTTCATGGTGCATTGATGTGATAATAAGCACTAGAGCGGAATACGCTAATAAGAATTACGAGAAACTATTATCGTGCCCTCCAGGAATCTTTACAATATTGTAAGCTAAGTTTGTAAGCAAATACACAATCAACAGGCTGGAAACCGGATATGTTCGGTAGCTGAATGGTTGGTGCGAATGTTGACTGACTTAGGTCCACGTTTGAGTGACCCCACTCCCCTCTCCCCATCTCCGAGCCGAGTCTGGCTGTTTGTCCTCCGTGAGTTTCCGCGTACAGTCAAACATCAGTACAGCAACGCTGACAGACAAAGATTCCACAGTTTTCTCACGTTCGTTACTCCAACAATTTGGGCGATCCTTCTTCACTACCTTATTTCCAAGGGCACGCTCATAGCAAAGCTCTCTAATTCTCAGATAAATCCTAAACAATGAATAGGAAAGTACACTGACACAGAGCTGGTATGTAGTAGTTTTTGCATCGCCCACGACATAATTTTGACAAGAAAATAGGCGAAAGTGATTCGCAACGCAATTATTATGTAGCAATTTAAAATTTCTTGCCCGTTTTGATGCCGCATTTCTCTCTGATATGCCACGGAGAGAAACTGCAAGTTATCGTGGTGTGCAAAACTACAGAACGAAAGCGTTTGAAAACTTCATGGTCAATTAAATGACAAGCTGCTTGTGGATGTTAGCAGGCTAGTACACCGACCAGGTGCAATGCAAATCCCGAGTAGGGTTCAGCGCAAAATTTGATTAAACAAGCAGGTACATACGATTATGACTTTTCCGACCTTGAATACTAATTTAAGATCTAATCAGACGGAGGAAGTCGGCGCTATATTGTGAAATCGATCTTTGTTTCCGGAAGAAATACGGGAATTTAGAAAAACGGAAACGTCTTAGAGTTGTAAATCAGAGATGAAAACACTAAACGATGCGATAATGAAATTAGAACTCTATTCCGCCTAAAATGCTCAAAAGAGCTACGTTATTTGGAAAAAAAAACTGGCTTGCTGTATAATTTCCTTCTTACATGATGAACATAAGACGACAGAGTCAATGCTGAGAAACAGAGAAGCTTTCAAGCGCATTTGCTAATGTTTACGGATTTCCAAGGAGTACTTCATTCATCATCACCTGGTACATCATACTTCGCTAATTAGCCTCAAGAAATTAATTCATGCGAGAGTTTATGCTTGACGATTTTGTTGAATGGAGTTACCAGAATGAGCAGGTCGCGTAGAGCTACAATGCTAAGTCTGGAAAAAAAATCATCGACTTTTGTTGGCCACAATGTGAATGATTGGAAGAAAAAGGACAAGCATCATGGCCACATCCAGAACGATGAGAGAGAGAGAAACAGGACTGGTATGAGGGATTGAGGATAATCTACGGACCGCGCGACTGCTAGGATTTGTTGTTGCCAACACGAACATTAGTGGTGTATAGCGTATGATTTTTAGAGTGAACAAACGACTTTTCAAATTCTGCCTAAAATTGAGATAGGGCAGCACGTTGCAACCGTGTAGTCATCGTAACACGTTTACAGTACTCCTAGGCAAACTATTAGCGAAAATTGAATTTTTAAAGACAGTAGGAGCACTGATTGAAGTCTCACCATCTACGAAGCGAGGTAGAAAGTTATGGCAGAGCGAAATTGATTGAGCGGGAGCGAAAGCGGGCATCCTTGAACGCGGCGAAAGTTTTGACCTTGTGCGGCCTTCACCTCCCTAAGCCGTCCGGATGGATTGGAATAGGCTTAAACTCTCATAAAACCATAAAATATAAACTATGAATTCACCTGGACAACTTAAAAACACTTCATTATCAATCTATGTCCTACATATTTTACAAAATTAATGCGAATCTTCATCAGTGTGAGAAAAAAAATTGAGCGTTTTATGAATGATGATAGACAGAAAAGTGCAGCAGTACGAGTTCTAGAAGAAATGACATGCTGTTCATAAGAAATGTCATCGGAGAGGGAAAAAATTGCAAAAGTCAGTTGGGTAAAAAACTGAGATAGAGAGCTCTACCGGAACGCCTTAGCAAAACATTCCTACAGTATAAATGCGAGACGGAGATGCGAATGATAAAAGTCATTGCACGCAATTGTAGAGGCACTAGTCAAAGCAACGCTTTGGTGTGATAAAATGGTAGTACTTTTCTTCTCAAAAAAAAAAAAGAGAAAAATTCTATCTAAATCGACTTATTAATCAGCGAATATAGTGAGAAAAAAATCGAGTGGTGGTGAGACTTTGTCAAGGTGAAGGGATGGCTTATAGATGTCACCTTGATTTTTGGACATGATTCTAATGATTGTGTGCTTTTTTTCCTGATAATTACCATTCGTGAGACAAATAATATGGCGGGAATCGTGTGAAAAATAGAACAGAAACGTCAGTTCTTACCAAATACGACAGAGCTTGGACCGAACGCAAAGTAATGGAAGCATAACGCTACAACGAAATTATAAAGTCACCCAAAAAAAGGTGACACCTCATGTAGCACACTGCATTCATTATCAGCTGTACAGATCTGCGGTTTGTCATAGAGAAGCGAGAAGACCCCAATCAGCAACATAGGCGAACTAAAGCCAAAACACATACGGTGAAGCACAGAAGCACAAAAGTCGCAGATTACACGATGGCAGTATGTCCGACTGCATCATATGAGCTCCGGACGGAGTGACAATCCTGTGGAATCAAGCGAAAAGGTGATATCTCGCTCGGCGCATTGATTAAATTGTGGATTGCCCTGATGGCTGAGCTCAAAATACACATATGCGGACTGTGGGCGTTGTGACAAAGCGAATTTCAAGCGATAACCGCATAATTATAAGCGGCTTGCACGAATTTCATATCTCCGAATCCAGATTCTAGTTCCGAATTAACAGCGCAAAGCTATTGCGCTATCGGCAAAAGGCCGTCCGACACCACCCTGAACAGGTAGAGGCGAGCGAAAACGCATACGCTTAAAACTAGTCGGATCCATAAATGCTGAGGTTTCATCCTTGAGAAGTTATCCTAGAATCGAAAAAGATGGCAACATCCACACAGGCCAGACAGAGAACAGACCTATCAGAAACATATTTTCAGCCATTCACAGCTTTATAACGAACCGGCTACAGTGTACTACAAGTGCCAACCAAATAATTTCCCTTGCCATTCAGAAAAATTTCATGGAACAAGAAAACTAGGAGAAAAACGATTGTGGAAGAAAAATCTGAAGGCAAAATGGTACAACAGCCACTGTTATTTCAGTTAAATAGGGTATTTTCCGCCACTACTTTCGTATGAATTCTCGTAGTTGGAAGAAATTGCTGGATATTATCGATTGTCTGGATACCAACAATGATCTGGAAATTGGACACCTCTGTTCAAAATCATATACGTATATTTCACAAACTTCAGGTGAGCGATACTCGAATACAACACAGTAATTTTATCAACAATGTTAAAGCCAGCCAGCCTCTCCGTTCTCTTTTTCTACAAAGTGCTTCATTTATACTTTAGTTGACATATCGACATTATAATCATCCCTTATCAACAGTTTCAAGTCGCCCATCTTTACTCACATAAGATTTAGAGAAGAACCGATAAAAATCCTGGCGAAAGCAGCACTGATGTCGAGACGAAGTTTAGGTAGTTCATGACTTGACATGAATTTTTTTTCTCATGGCTTACCTAATGAAATATTTAAATGCTACGTTTGGGCTGCACCACGTTATTTAAGCAAGTTTGCTATGAAACATGCGCAATTCGAACATCATCTCAGAAAAAAAAGCTATAATTGAAGCGGATAATAACGCATAGAATCGTAAGTAATTGACATGTATATTTGCTATTTTAGTTTTTCATTCGAGTCCGTGTGATAAAACATGGTTTTATTGAATCGATTTCATAATTTTTGAATGAAGGAGTCGATACACATGTCTTCGAACCTTTTCACTGACTAACGTCATCGTTTCTCGTCCTTCCAATGAGATCCTCTGCTTTTTAGTCTGATTGAAGGTAGTCAACGGATAGTTCTCTTCCGTGCTCACACCGTCGTGAAAGGCACAAATTTGTATTCTTCAAGAGTAAACGTAAAATCCTGTTAGTAGTAAACTATAACTGGCCTTCATGTACATCATAGTGACTTGATTACAAGCTTATGTTCGAATTGTCGTCTACATACAATCCACATGAACGCACACATTCTTCACGTAGATATGGAGGAGGTAAAGGCCCATCCAGAGCGACAGGCATGGGAAAATCAATCTGTTAAATGAATCCTTCTAGACCTTATGGAGAGTACAAGATATATTTCATCAAAATGTAGCCTTCTTTTGCCACCTAAAGACACAGCAAGAAGCGTTACCGTGACCAACCAACTCATCGACACATAATCTCTCATCAGCACTAATATTCCTCTTTTCATGAACGTTGTCGAACTATCTGTATATGACGCCCACAACAGTAAATATGACAGGTATTCTGAAATGTGCGCATGGTTGTTATGCCCACTGCACCCTGGGTCCAAGCAAGCAAGTTCTTCCTCGGAGATCAGGTAAATGGTATAACACTTGTTTAGGAAAAGCTCGCTCCGATCCACAAGAACCAGCGTCTGCACATAATGATGATCTGGCAAAAGCTCTAGCAAAACAATTCAAGAATTCCAAGGCGAATGACTTCCACCAATGTCCAGTCATATCCATGAGGAAGACAAAATCCTCGTATCACTAACGAACTCCCACGAAACCTTCAGAGAAAGGCATGCATAAAAAAAACTACCCGAGTAATAGAAGTACAAGGGTTATCACGATGTGTGAAATCGAAGCGCAGTATGCATATACATATAAACATATATATGTACATACATATACACGTAGATATATGGACAACACACACCTACATGTACATACACATATATATGTACATATGAACGTTAATGAACATGTGAATCTACATGTATATGTATATAATAGTGATAAGTTGATAATAAAAGAGAAAACGTGGGTCTAAGCCGATGAACAGTGCTACCCGTGGATATGACTGACTGATGTTGTTCAATCATTACCGCATGTTCTAGGATGTTTCTGACACGCTAAGCGGAGATCAAGCACTGAGCATTCCGATCTTGGATAGAAAAAACACCAGCAATTCCACAAATTAGTGACAAATAGAGTGAAACAGGTCATCCTAGGGCCGATAAAGCACTTAGAAATTCTCAGATTCAAAGAGCATTGATCAACGTGCAGTTTTGTACTTTTCCTTATAAAGCTCTATTTATAAGCAATAAAAAGGCCGAAAGTTTTTCTAAAAGTAGAAAATCATTATAGAATACACTTAGTAAGGACGACTTTCTACGAACATTCCCAAGCAAAACAAGCATAAGTACGTTTATTACAAATTGTTCGCGTTGTAGCACGCAAAAAGAAAAAAAAAATCAAGGATTACATTGCACCATTGGCGCAGATTTTTTGAACGGCTAAGGTCAGTTGATAGCTTTTCAAAAGAGTCTTAGCACTTATTCGATACTTTGAAAATTATGATTTTGAAAACAGGTTTAGTTTTTGAAAGGATTTTATACAGCGGAAAAATTATAACGTCCCCGCATCAGAAGCATGTGTTCGCATGCAGAAAATCGTAGAGTATCAGCACATCAAACAAAAAAAAAATTGAACTATTTTTTGTAACAGAGAAAACCCGCCGGATAACGTGTTGCTCATCATTTTTTCCACTCTTGACACTTTTGCTAACTCTTTAGGGATGGTAGTTGATCAATCGCACAGCGGAACTCGCAAGAGACGCGCGATTTTCGTTATTCAATTCAGGCTTTTTCCATTTGAAAAGTAAAACCTTAGATTTCTCCGTGATTTTCTCTATATGGTCATATACTTTTCGTGCAAATAAAACTTTTCTATACGATAAAAAACTATGAGTGCGAAACGTAATCTTCTTTTCGCTCTCACAGCGTTCTATAATAACCTTTCAAAAAATCAATTACATCACCGAAATTCTCTGGATTTGCTCAATCGAATGACTAGTGAGAGTTTGGCGAAGAGTCGTATGCAAGTTCCAGCCAAGCAAATAAAGCAAACTGAGTGTGAAACATGATTATATACGCTGCTGCAACATTATAAGAGGGCTTTTTCAAAAATCAAACACATTGCTGAAAGCGCAGAGATTTAAGCTTTCGAATGTTCACTAAGTCCCCAAAAAAGTTTTATCTAGCGAGGAAGGCCTTCAAATAATTGCGTACTCTAGCTGGTACACGCCGTCAATTAAGGGTTAATTCAGTTGCTGTTTATTCAAAGAAATCAGTTATTCAACAATATATTCACCGTTATGATCACTGGTATGAAACCATTCGTGGGCAAAGACTGGATGTCTTCCTCACAAAAGGCTGAGGCTGGCAAATTTGGTACCGTGGTCCAGTTCAATCTCGTCAAAATGTGGCGAATCGACTTTGAAATGTGAGGTTTAGCCTTATTCTGGAGAAGGGCGACACTGAGTCGTTTCCAACGCTTTCGCACTGCTGCAGCCAACTTCCATAGATGTCGTCCAGTAGACGTCAATTTTGATTGTCCGCTTGTTGTCGAGCAGTTCCCAAAGCAGCATGCCGTGCCAGTCCCAGAAAACGGAGCATTTCAAAGCATGGAACCTAGGCTTTGACTGAGCTGGGGTCTTTGCCGCAAGGAAGCCACTTGGCGTGGCTCATTTTATTCTCGTATTACATTCAGGACTCATCTCCAGTGATCATCAACTTGAAAAAATCTTACCTTTGAAGTCGTAGCAGAAGACTTTTGCAGTTGGCCACTCGTGCAGCACAGTTGTAATCTCTCAGCAGATAAGATCTCCATCGAGACATCACTGACTAAAAATCTTCAATATCTTTATAGCCTATAGCTTTTATAGCTACTTCATGGCCCCTGGCAAAGCTACTAAACCATTCTCTAACATATTACAGCCTTTCGACAACAACTCGATTTGAGATAGAAAAGAAAGAATGAAACACTAGTGTGGGTGAAATTATAAGACAATTCAATATTGATAACCGCGCCCTTTCGGAACGACAGTTGAAGTCGCTGCGCATAGTGAGATTCGAGAGAGCGCAATTTTCATTATTCACTTGGAAATTTTGGCTCATTCTCTTCAGGTGAGGACATATAAAAAAACCGATCTCATTCGCTAAAGAGGAACTTCTCATAGGAGTGTTATTAGCCATTGACGGAGACATGAGGCTATAGCCCCGCGTCGTCGGTTTTCGAAAAAAAATTTTTTTCTTGACGTTGCCACAATAGGGGACTTCTTGGCTTCAGGCACGCAAATTTCTCGCCGGACGGACCTCTTTCCTTGGACTATTAGTAGTCGACTGATTTCGTAATCGAATTTGATTCCAACGCTGCGCTTATATCCTGAAAAGACCGTTCCTTTGAAGCGCAGCCGGTAAAATAAGTTGGTCACATCTGCAATCAATGCCTTCTTTGGCCAACTCACGTGAGGCTGGCTTAGGTGACACGCTCGATGACTCGATGACCATCGCTTTTTTCGGGCATATGAACGCGTAGAGAAGTATCGCGTCAGCAGTACACGTGGCCGCGCGTGAATTGGCCAAAGAGGCCATTGATCGCAGATGAGAATTCATCTCATTTGAATGCTGCGTTTCGGAGAAACGGTCTTCTGAGGATATAAGCACAGTATTGGAGTAAAATTTGATTGCGATATCGAATGATTACCAATAGTCCAAAGAAAGAGCTCTGTACGGCGGAAAATATACGCATCAGAGACATAGTTTTGTGTGGAGATCAAAGTGTTATATAAGGGTGCTTCGAAAAACGGCAACGTGGGGCTGTAGGCAGAATTTTCAGCTTTCGAATGGTTATCAACACTATTATGAAAAATCCCTCTCCAGCGAGTGAGGTCGGCTTTTCACTTGTCTCTTTCTAGACACAAAGAACCAAAATTTTTCCTCCGTTTTCAAGAAATTTCTCCCATTCTCTTATTCTGATTGGAGAAGGAACTTTATTTCATCGTTCAGTCGGCACCCAGCGTTGTTTTTGTTGAATATCGCTGGTGAGTTATGAAAAACACATTTTGAAATTTAAGCGACAAGCTAACTACTTTGAGTGTGGAAGGTAAGCTTTTTTTGCTTCTACAGCGTTCTATGGAGACCTTTTCAATAACCACTTTTAGTTTCGGAATCGTCGAGATTTGTCGCCTTCCAATAGCTAGTGAAAAGCCATCTAGAGACCGTAGCCCAGCGGACAATGCAAGCCGAATGGGAAACGTAATCTTATTTTGCTGCTAAAACGTGTCAAGAAAGCTTCTGTAGGAAATGAGCAAAGTATTGAGACTAATGAGATTTAAATTTACAAATATCACTGGAAGTTCAGGAGAAATGCTGCCTAGCGAAGAAGATCATTGAATAATAGTGTGCTAGCATAGGTACACGCCGCACCAAATGGATCAAGTAGAGGTTCTGTATACTAAAAAAATTTCGATAAAGTTTCACGTATCAGAGATGAGTAGATTGCTAAATCATTTCATAGGTATTATTGAACGCTTTCATTTTACATTGCCCATCAAACCCGCTGCTAAGCTTAGACATGAGAATTTTCGCACAGAAGGCCGATGGTTTAATCTCTGGCTCGTGGTTCTCAAGCTTCCCATCTCTCCGGGGTTCGCAGATCGGTACAAGACTTGTCTGGGAAGATAAGGAGCACTGATCTGGTGTATCGCACGACCACCGTGAATCATTTCTCAACGCTGACAGCCTTTTCTCCCTTATTCTTAAACCTAAGCAGCCTCAGTCTAGGGGTGCAGAATGTAAACTCATTCGCTCTTGTAGCGATTCAACAAGCCCTTATTCGAAAAACAAGTTTAATTTCAAAATTACCGAGATTTATATGATCAGATATCATTAAAACTTCATCGAAAAGCCATCCACAAATGCTATCCGTGCCAACAAAACCTGCCAAATGTGACACATAACTTTCTTTTCGCTTCTACATCGCACTAAGAATGCCTTTTCGAAAAGCAAATATACTTTGTCAGATACGTCAGTTCCTGGGCTATCGAATGACTAGTGGAATTCTAGAAAGAAGGCTCTGGACGGTTAAAAATGCTGTGGAGTACGCGAGCATTCCACGGGTAATGCACTCCGTCCCTAGAGTGCGATTAGTGACAGTACTGTAGCTTAAAACTAGAGACATGAGGAGATCTAAGCACAAGAGATCGACTAGAGACACTCAAGAGGAAGAACGTATTTCCAAAAAGCACACACAATTATTTTCAGAATTCGAAAAAAAAATGCTTTGTCCAGCGAAGGTCTCTAGATAATCGTGTACCCGCACAGGTACACACCGTCCCAAACGGATCAATAGACGTTTTTTCTGTATCAAAAAAAAAGTTTCAAAAAGTTTCAACGTGTTAGACATCTAGTAGAGACTTCATTCTACCATTCCATGGTCATAAGCTTTTTTTTCTTTCATCGGTGTATTGCGAATTAAACCCGCTACTAACCCTGTAGAGCCTGAGGCCATGGGAGCGAAACGTGATCTTATTTCGCTCTTATAGTCGATTCAAAAAGTCGCTATCAAATTTTAATTTCGGAATCAGCGAGATTTAAGCAATCAAATATAGCCAAAACCTGATCTAAAATCTATCCACAAATCCAAACCGTGAGAACAAACTGCCGAAGGTGGTGAGTACTCAAGATACCTTTTTGCTGCTACTGAGCTAAGCCTTTTCAAAAACCGAATACACTACAATTCTTGGGATATCAAATAACTAATAGAATTTTTGTGCGAAAGAAGCCTAGATTCGGTCAAATATCCAACGGAGTATGCATGTATTCCAGGCAATGCATACCAGCCCCACGGGTTTGTTGAGCGACATTTACTGTGCATTTAGGATAAAGACGTGAAGAGATCTGAACACAGGAGATCTACTAGTGATATTTTAAAGGAAAAATTATAAAATTTTCAGAAAAAAATCTGAACTCAGAATGCACTCGTGGTTTCGAGCGAAGTGAGCGCGAAGTGAGATCGATATTAGGATATATTTGGATCGGGAGCCAACTCGGGAGTTGAGACGTCTTCGATCTCTTCATGTGATCTATTACATCTGCGATCTATCCTTTTCAATTTTACCTCCTTTTTTCCTATATATATATGAAGTATTTTGTTAAAGTATTGTCATAGCTATGACTGATGCTCTCCAAAATCAGTAATATTGTCGATGATCTACAGATCACATAACTCTGGTGCAAAAGTAATTGCGGTTTTAAATCGTGTTGAAAACACGATTTAAAGAAAAGAAAAAGGATAAAGTTTTTGGCGTTGACAAGTCCTTCATGAATGCTCCATGCATTCGTCTTGAATTTGTGACTTCGTTCGAGGTGACTGAATGGCTTATCAGGCCTTTACAATGACTCTCGGAGGCCTCCTGCTGTATTGAAACAGTGTTCTTATCCTCTCAGACTGGTTTGGGAGCAGTCTGGTATTATTTTACCAAGCCCGGAGTAATGGATGGATCGGTGAGCCATGAGTGTGAGGTCGAACCATCGACGTTATATGCGATGCAGAGCACTTCTAACCACTGCGCCCGATGCGCTCGACGACGCAATTGATTTTGTAATTTGTTTCGAATGACGATAATGGTGGAATGATGGACGTTGAGTTCTCCAACATCCCGTATCCCGTGTAGTCCTAAGGGTATGAGCTTTGCTGACTGCTTTCCCATGACTTCTGACGACTTCCGACGGCCGGCCGGACTAACGTTCTCTAACTTCAAGACTCTCGTCTCGTTTATGAAACCTCTTGAACAAGCAGTGTACCCTACGTTAGTTAGCGGCTCTTGGGAGAGATGCGTTCTAAATGTTGCGAGTTGTCTTCGTTGCTTCAGAATTAATTCTAAACTTGAATAAGGAAATCACCCGACTTCGTCTTATGTCTAACACCTTTTCCATGGACTAAAATAAGTGTGGAATAAACAGCAAGGAACACTTCATTAGCAACAGAACATCGAGCGAGAACTGCGTAAGACGATATATAATATAACCGCAATTATTTCAGAATAAATCCATTTCAAACGGCGTATTTCAACAATGTATAGATCGCCATAACTTTTTTTACCAAGCTTACACGATCGGAGCACAAATACCATCGCGCCTTCGTTCACTCCAATCACTCAGTACACTCAGCAGTCTGTGCAAAATGATACTACGACAGAATTCAGCTTGTCATTAAGCAAATGCTGAGCCATGCGATATTTCACTCAGGACTGTTAACATTAAGTCTCAGCCAGGCATCGTTGAGGTGCGACTTTGATGTGCACAAAAATTAGTAGACATTTAGTAACAAGTTACTTTTTTACACACTTTACTGATCCGTTTTCATCGCGTTTTTCTCACCGTACGGATCCCAGCACCTTTAGCATTCATTTCGTTTTTTCGACATCTTAAATGCGTAGAATACTGGTTGGTGCCCTATCTAGTAACTATTAATCACTAAATGCGATGTGAACTGCTTTCTTGAGACTATCTTCCCAATGTTCGGTTCCAAGAAAAAAGACTCGGAGAAAAGAAAAAAAAAAACACTGTCTTCAGCTATCATAATTCCTCAGAATTCAAGATTTCATACAAGTGCTACAGATGAACTTGTTTACTATGATAAAAATCTGCAGATCATAATTTTTCCGAACACGACTAGTAAAGTTTATTCCGAACCGAGTTATATCCCTACAATGGAAAAAAACGGATTGTAGTCTGACCCTGATTCACAAAGAAGTTGATAGTTCATTTCCAAAATAGCTCAATTCCTTTTCCGACCAATGGATGAGATTTAACAAAATTGTGCCGTCTAGAAGTCAAACCGTTGTATATTCCACTCAAATGAGAAAATCTTACCATACTAAAAGGCACAAAAAATAGGTCCATACCAGTAAAATACCAAATAGTTTTCGTTAAAGATTCTTTCGCTCATGAATTCACTTGACAGTATCATTGACTTCTCAAAAATTCTGCCTCCTCCTGCACTGAACTACAAGAGGCTAATTCCACTGCGCTCACTGAAGCAACCACAACCCTCCCTTAGATGTGACTATATGAAAAGAGCTTAGATGGGATACCCTTTTATTCCAAATAAAAACACTAACTCA
>JAHQIW010005596.1:0-30060 GCA_019055375.1 Parelaphostrongylus tenuis | reverse complement strand
CTTCCTGTTTGAACTGAATGGCCAGGGGTCCTCATCCGAACAGTAGCCTTTTCTAGTTCAGAATCATAGAAAACAGTTAGATGGAAGCCACTGACGATGAAAACGCTTCTAGTCCTTTTCTGCAGAAATTTTCAGGTCTGGTAGTGTGAATTAATGAATATTGTTTATTCATTTTCTTAAGCAAAATTTTTTGAGGTTTCCGTCTTTAGACCACTATTTAGACGTGAAAACCCTTCAAGATCAAAAATATCAGCATTTTGCATATGGGTTGAAAAGTGACCCTCACCTTGCAGCACCATAACAATTTCTATTCATTCCCCTTGACCCGACCGGCATTACACTTCCCACATCCCAACACGATCGTGCTGGTCAACACTGTACTCATGAGGTGACCGAGTCGTCGAAAACCTCTCTCATGATTTGTATGACTATTATCCTCTATTACTTCTGACCCTAGAAATCTTGCTCAAATCATGGCACATTCGAGTGAAAATTTCTTCTAGTTTTTTGAATCAAAGATCCTTCTTTAGACAACAACTGATTTGAGGCTCAGCATTGTGAGCGGCCTAATGACGTCAATAGTTTGAAGCCGTTCTTTGATCAGTCTTTTTTTGACCATAGTGAGCGTTATGGCAGTGAATTTTAGAGGGAAATCTATCACATTCAAAACTCGCGAGACGCCCTAACTGCTGCTTAAAAAATTGGCGATATGGTAAGAAAGAGAAATGAATGCCAGTTTTGAATCAGAAGGCAATAACGGATGAGGTGCGATCAATGACGACAGATTTGCAGTGAATGCCCCATTCCCGCTAAGATCTACGGCGTTGTGAATCCGAGTGCTCAAATATCCGTTTGTATTCTTACGTCATAAATTCTAAAATCTTAGTGTTTTTAAAACTAAATAAATCGTATTCGCAGAACAGCGCCACTCTAAATGTTTTTCAAGAGATATGCTTTAATATGAAATGTTGCTGGCAAGAAATTGCTCCGAAAGCAAAATTCACATTCTCTAAGATATATGCTTAAATTAGATTTTCATCTAGGTACGGTCTTATAATCCTTTCTGTTGAATGGAGACGGTTTGTGGTGCTCTGGATCAAGAGTATGATTGAAGAGAGAAAAGAGGTATGACTGCAAATTTCACACGCAAGATTGGAAACGGATGCGGAACAACACTGCTTATGAATCCACTAATAGATATGATGAACTGGGGAAATCCTGTCATAACTGGTCACAGAAAAAGCAACCATATCAAGGAACCAAGTTTTATCGTAAGGCGAAAGATTCCTTAACTTTGTTGAAGTTTCAAAGTATGAGAAAAGAGAGGAAAGCGGACGTTTCTCACGAGCGCGATCGAAGTGAGAATGAGCTGGAGCTCCTTTAGTGCTCTAGTAAAAAGTTCTGAGTCTGCGGTTAAGTAAGCTTTTGCAGTACAATGTAGATTCCACCCGATATTTTACAATGTGCAGATAAACCTAATTTGTTATTGTACATTTCGTATAGAGAAGTCTGATTTCTCCCCGTATAACTCTTGCAAAAACTTTTTGATTTATTCCACTTCTACGCTTCCTGGAAAAGGAACCGCTAGAAAATCCAAATACCGGTTTTCTCATATGTCATTGTAGATGGTAGAATCAAGATACTATCCTTGGTTTCAATAGCACCTCGATGTTCTTCGCTTGAAATAAAGCTCCCCAGCAACCATGGCTGGATCCTACAGATGAAAGTACTGTGAAGATTTGCAACCAAAACTATTCTACTATTTTCATTGATGGATGACAGTAAAAGTCGCTGTTCAACTCTACATAATCGCTTGTGCAGGTGCTATTTCGCACTTTGAAAAGCTGATTCCTGATGGCTCCTCCTTAAGAAAAGTAACTGCTGTCACGCAATATTTTTTGAGCCGCGCATGCCAGTGGTCTGTCAAACAGGGCTGACTTATGAAGCCCGACGAAAAAAAAAGGGGTTTAGATCTTGCGATCTCGTCAGTCGGGCAGTTACCCTTTCTCGTCTTTTGCTAATCTCTATGGGAGCTCCAGTCCCCACACTAAGAGTTTACCGGCGACAAACGCTTTATTACTCTAACGTCCAGTGAAAAACACATCGGACACAGAGTGTTGTACACTCGATTGCTCGTGGCTAATACATTCAATTCATAATACCTTCGTTTCGAAGTGTTTTCTTAAGACCACAGCTCAAAATTAAATCTGGCTTGCAATCATTTTTGAGCGCGCATATCAGTGGTCCTGTCAGACAGGGCTGACTTATAGAGCCCGATAAAAAAAACACGTGTTTTAGATCTTGCGATCTCGTCAGTCGGGCAGTTACTGCGAATTTGAGCTGTGGTCTTGAGAAAACACTCGAAACGAAGAATATTATTAACTACTGTCATCTAAAATAGTTTTCTCACCACCAGAGCCAATTCACAGTAACGATTTGAATAATGTGTGGCAGAAGATTTCACTCATTTTCAGCACTGTTAGCGAAAATGTAACTGAATAATAAATTACGTATTCAATTCAGGGACTGTGGCCAAGTGGTTGTGGTGCGGCGTAGGGCTCTCCACACCCTTCCCACCAAACACTCTCGTAATCAACATTGAACACCCTACGGAACGCGTCGTTCTGGCTATCCTCGACTTGAGGAGACATGTTTGACCTGTACTTTATAACCTTCATAAGAAGAAGAAAAACGATTTGCACGCTGAAAACTTTTGGAATCCATACATTGAAAAGAATGAGCACTTTTCCGTTAGTTGAGTGCCACTTCGACCCTTCAAAAAAGATTACTTCGCGCTTGTTTAAGGCGATTAGATATCATTCAACAGCTTAAATCAAAAATTTTGACCGTGTATCCCGTTTTGAAAAAGGCCTGCTAATGCTCCGAGAGAGCAAAACTAATAATTTGTTTCTCATTGAATGGTTTCTGGCTGACCAAAGCTTTTTCTTCTCGAAGTTTCATTGACCAGTCAATAGATCGAATCTTAAGATTCCATTCAATGATTTTTATGACGAATTTGGTATAACGCTTGTAATAGCCAAAAGAAGATTGGGCTACGCGAAAAACGCGTCACCTGAACTATCTTCTCTTCACTTTGATCCACCGGGAAAAAGTGATCTTTGATCTACTCTGATGTTCAAATAATCAATCGATAGCGTAAATCAAAAGATGTGAACAATTCATTTTAACCTTCAAGAAACCTTATTATTGCGTTGAAAGAGCAAAAGTAATATTTTGTCTCTCATTGAAAGATTTCTTGCTGACCAGGACCTTTCTCTTATAGTTTTAAGAATCAAATAATAGACCAAATCTCAGCGCAACTACAGATACAACTTTGTAAATCCTAGTACAGGTGTTCACACCTAGACTATCGAAAAAGTGTGGAGCTCTGTAAATTGGAGCAACAAATTGCACCGGGGCACCGCACGTCATCTCTCAAAGTCGTACTTAGCTGAATCCATGTGGCGTCGGATGGTAGCAGGTGATGACAATGTTTCAAGTCATATTGAAAATACTCGATATTTTCTTGCCTTTCGTGTCTCAATTATAATCTCTGTTTTGACTTAGGCGACAACTTTTTTCAAGTCACTTTTGGAACCAATCACAGATTTTTGGCCACCTGTGTCTTAAATGTGATCTCTGTTGGATGTGTATATGTTAATAAGTTAAACGTAATAAATAATTCAAGAAAAAATTATCTGACTGAAACAACCCGATAAGGGAGCAATACATGTTCATTTATTGATTCATGTTGCGCATGTGCTCTGAAAAAGTCTTTTTAGTTGAGACGCCCTGTGCGCCCGAGTACGAAACTCAGCATCCTTTTGGTTTTTATGAAGCATTAAAAAGTTCATCAAATAACCGAAAATATTTTTGGAATCCCTGAGATTTGATTTATCGTTTGGTTTTTCGAAACCATAAGAGAGAGGTGCGAGCTTCAGTCCCGTTCTGATGCGGAAGTTTTGAACATCACTCTACATCAATGGGTATCTATCTGAAACATCATAACACCGCTAGAAGCGATCAAAAAGAGTTCGTTATAAGAGAGAGGCTTTGCTCAGCGAGAAATATTTCTATGAGAAACAAATATTATTTTTGCTCTTTCAGGGCAATATTAAGGCCTTTTTCAAGATGGAATACACCGTTCAAATTATTTTTGATTTGTGCTATCCTACAAATACTTGAGCATTGAAAAGACCAGGAAATACGTTTTTTTACAAGGGATCGAGGTGGCGCTCAACTAACGGAAAGTAGCAAATATTGTGATACGAATTATATATATATATATATATATATATATACATATATATATATATATATAAAACTGAAGTATTGTGTTTTGCGGTTTTGCAGATGAAAATCGAAAGCATCCTCGGCGCTGCAGAATTAGAGGCCATGTTACGAACTTCTGATGAGCAATGAACATAGGTAAATAAGCACTTCCGTGTCGTTTTATCTCAATTGTTACAGAAAGGGCAATTTCGTTACAGCATTCGCCCAGCATTTCCTACACGATAGTGTGCATAGTCGACGAATTTCGATTGATGCACAGGTTTTACTTGAAAAGTATTCCTAGGAATAGTACTAAAGCCTAGAGCCTTTTTGTCAGCTCCTTAGGATTTGAATAAGACGCAGAACCGTGTGGATTAATAACGTGATCAAGCTGTTATAAGACCACAGATCTCCTTCTTTGAGGGATCCTGCCCGCTTGATCGCGTGGACACGTGGCGCGTCCTCAGATGGTGAATAGGGGAATAAACGAGAAGCAAAAGCTCTTGTGCAATTTCCTGAGACGCAGGTGGGTTCAGGGGATGAGCTACCTGTTTTCTGCAGCGCCGACTTGACAAAAACTCTATTTCTACGAGTCAAGTCGGCCAAAAGCCTGCAATCAAGCGGGTGGAAAGTACATGGGGGCGCATAGGAGTTGCCCTTCAACCAATAAGCTCCTCCCGCTCCTCCGAGAGAGACTGGCAAGCTACACGTGAATACCCAGCCCCCACGAGAGCCTGGAAAGCTATACGTTGGGTATCAAAATGCCAAAAACAGTAGCAAATATGGGTCTCATTCCCCTGACCCCTGAGAGAGCATCTGGTCTGGCAGCGCCAGATGAGACGAGTAGGGAAAGGCTCTAAAATCTCAAGGTCGAACTAGGCTGCCAAAATCGAAGTGGACCAAAAATGACGATTTGTACATATGATGCACGAAACCTTGCCCACGAAACGGCTGTAGATGTTCTATTAATTCAAGCAAAAAGGATAATGTACAACGTCATTGGTTTGGCTGAGACGAGAAAGACGCCGCTCTTTTCACACTGCTTAGGACACCGAAGAAGAACTGCTCTTTGGAACATGATATAGCAAAGGTGTCGGCGGCGCTGGCGTCCTCGTCAAAATGAATTTGACCGTGAACATCGATTCGGAACAACTAACAAACCGTATCAGACGATCACGGCTGAAACGATGTGGTTCTATGCCAGCTTTGACCATCTTCGATGCTTACGCACCAACATCAAGCTATGACGAAGACGATGTCGAAGAGTTCTATATGAACCTCGAAAGATTTTTCACAGAAGGTCATACATTCTTCAAGGTCATTGTCGGAGATTTTAACGCGAAAATTGAACCTAGGAGAACGTCTGAAGAACGTCACATTGAGACCCACGGACTGGAATGCAATCAACAGGGCAAAAGGTTATCTGAGATTATTATGACGTTCATAGTAAATCACAAATCCAAAATCCTCACTCTCAACGATGGACGTGGAAGTCTCCCAAGTAGAGAGTACCATAACGAAACAGACCACATATTAGTAAATCGAGAATTTTGACTGACCGATGTCGCTGCTTTTCCTAAGTTCTACACGGGATCAGAACATCGCCTCCTTGGCGCAGCGTTCCGTTTTTCGCGGAAAGGAGAGGAGTTGTAAAATTTACCATCTTACAGAACTACCATAAAATGAGATGTATTCATATCATTAGTCGGCTCTTGCGCAAGATACCGTTGTCGACAACATCGACGAAGAATATGACCGGCTCGTTGAACATCTCCACGTTAGCGCTGCGAAAGCCGAGAGTCCTAAAGCCACGAAGAGGAGCTTGTCTCCGCGGACATTCAAGTTGATACGTCAACGTGGAAATGCACGAGCTACAGGCAACCGAAACCTTACGTCCGAACTTGCGAAACACTGCAGATAAGCGATCAAAGAAAACCCCAATGAGACACGAGCAACAGTCATGGCAGAAGCTGCAGAGGCTGAGAAGAGCATTCGCAAAGCCCAGCGAGGCTTCGCCAATTATAAGACCACGATGATTGCACTCCGATGACCTGATGGGACATTTACAGCTTCCAGAAGGGCAAAGGAGAGAATCTTCCACCAATACTACTCGGATCTCTTCGCTAGCCATGTTCTCTTGCCGCCATATAAGTTGAAAGAGGGTGAATATGTCGTTGCATCTGTCCTATCTTCCGAAATCCGACATGCTATATCGCTGGTGAAGAGCAGAGCAACACCTTGGCTCGGCTCATCACTACCTACCTGACAGAATGCAAGGTCCCCATTCAGTGGAAAAGCAGCAAGACTGTATTGTTGTTCAAAAAGGGAGACCTTTACGACATAGGCAATTATCGGCCAATCTGCTTGCTGTGCGTTTTCTATAAACTCTTCACTCGAGTCATCCTAAACAGGATTGACAGAACACTAGACGAAGGACAGTCATGAGAACCAGCAGGGATCTAAAAAGGATTTGATGTCGTAGACCACATCCACACGAACATAAGACTAACTGAAGTTTACGAGAGTACAAAATACCGCTCTGTCTCACCTTCATCGATGTGAAGAAAGCCTTTAATTTAGTGGAAATAGAAGTGGTTACAAAGGCTTTGAATAACCAGGAATCCCTACTCGGTACATTATGATCCTTCGTGAGCTTTATAAAAATTTCACGACCAAGATATTGAAATTTTACAACAATGCTACCATCGACGTAAGGGGAGGGGCTCGACAAGGCGATACAATTTCGCTAAAATTGTTTACTGCCACCCTCAAAACTGTCATGGTAAACTTTGAAATGGGACGATATAGAAGTGTTTATCGACGGTCGACCGTCATCGCTTCGCTGATGATATCGTCCTCGAAACACTAAGCAATGCAGCAGAGACCTGGTCGCTACGTATGGAGGATGAAGATCACTTGGCGTTATTGAACGCGCAGTCGAAAGGTCGATGCTAGGAGTACCCCGTATCTCGCAAATGAAAAAAAGGATCCGAAGTTCCGACCTACGTCAATCATCGAAATTCAGAGATGTCGTTCTACACGTTAGGGTATCGAAAATAAGGTGGGCCGCACACGTGAAGCGCTTCAACGACAACCGATGTGCTAGAGCCGTTACTGACTGAATTCCTCGGGATGTCAAGCGCTCTACAGGAAGACCACCGACCCGTTGGTCCGATTTCTTCACGAAAGCTATAGAGGAAAGATATAATGTTCAGCGAATCCCTAGAACGAGGAGGACCCATTGGGCTACTTTTGCACGCGATAGGGAAAAAAAGGAGTGTTGCTGCTATCCGCTCGAATCACTCGAGGATCAACGGGGCGACAGGTGATACAGGTGAGACTGTTATGAGAAATGTCTCAATACACTTTCAACCAAGTCCGCCGAGTATTACTATGCTCCCTTGTTCAAAACAAAGCGTGATGTGAATATCTTCTGACGTCTAAATGCTTGCACTGGCTTCAAATCTTTGCATCAACTAGTTTACAAATGTATCTTGCACTGCCTTCTTGTCACACATCAGTGTAAGTCATGGTGAAGAGCCAAGAAATCATTTCACGGAATGTAAAGAAGGGTCTTCTATTATGTAGAAAATAATTTTTCCAAAGATCATATGTGCGAAATTCCTTCAAAACGCTGCACAACTACACGAATAGTGGGATGCGAGTTCAGTTCTGTTGAGCGTAGACTCGGTTTGTTCTCAAATGCACACGTCATATATGAATTGAAAAGGAAATCTGGAAAAAGCTGCAAGTTTTTGTGCTCTGTACTTAAAAAACAATAAACCAAATGGTGAAGATTTATTGACTCTCTACTTGTCAGGCGGTAAAGCGCCCATTACAATTACTAAAGAAAGTATATTACCAAAAAGTCTTTTCATCACGATTCTGCAGGTAAGGAGTAGGATCTATTGATATAGAATGATATGCAAAACATTCGCGTCAGGCGGCTCAAACCCATATCTCACTCTATTTGGGAGAGCGTGCTCTAACCCGTTACAGTACTGATGCTTGCTTTGCCCACCACTCTTTCTACGCTACAACGCATATATATGTCAGCAACCAGCCGTCAGCGACTTGACCCAGATAGCAGCTTAGCGACACTGAACTCAGTCATGCTGACAGATACTGGGTATTAGATGACCTAATAGAATTCTATGATTCTACTTTAGGTTCTGCCGTTGACGGCTGGTTATTGACAAATAGATGCGTTGTACTCTAGAAAGAGCGGTGAGCGAAGAGGGCGCGTGTAGCGCAACGGGTTACAGTACGCGCTCGTGGATAGAGTGAAACTTGATTTCGAGTCCAGCTTGACGCAAAAGTTTTGCACATTACTCTACATTAATGGGTATATTTGTAACATCATTACACCGCTAGAAGCTGCTAAATAAAAACGAATTTATTTGATTAAGGAGTGGGATCCTGCTGCTGCGAAAAACTACGTTCTCAATGTGGGTGACACACTTTGCCAGTCGAAGAATGTAGAAACTTTTTTTCATTCCAACAGGTTAACCGTTTGACTTTCGAGGATCCAACCCAGAGTGTCCCAATGCCAAGCGCTTCACCTCAAGGTGGTAACTCTTCTATCACTGTGTGTCACACTCCTCCCACTCGGCACCCTTCTTTCGCAAAGATGGTTGCTAGATCGATCACCTACCAAATACTGGTTGAGTGAGTTTCGTAGCAATCTTGAGGAAAACCTTAGTGTGGCGTTCCATAAGGCGTTATCGCTGGACTGCCCCAGAGAAGTTGAGAGGGGACAGGGAGCGGTGAGCTCGGCTCTACAAGCGCCGCAGCTAGCATCACAAACACTATCTGCGTACTCTGTAAAAGTGGGCTTTTGATTGGGCACAGAAATTCCACCACTTTTTTGTTAATTTTTTTCACATCGAGTATTGTCTTTAAGATAACTAGGGTTCTTTCAATAAGATGGTGCTGTCAAGCAAAAAGCAGAAGAAAAAACTATCTATGCATTGGCTCCGTTTAACTTTGATATCACTAAATGTTTATGGCAAGTGCATTGATCTGTGATATGCGGCGACCAACAATTTCATATTAGTGCAAAACTAATGGCTGTTCATGATTGGTAAAATTTGCTACTCGGTATTGGAATAAACTCTTGTGAAAATGGGATGTATTATACATCATTTAATGTGCATTTCTCGCCTTATTTTTTTCAATGGCATTTCATTTACTATTTCTTTTGTATTTATCTCTCAATGTTTCGTAGTAATGATTCATACCCCACTTCCGATCATTTATATAGACCTCACTCTCAAAATATCAATAATGTGTAACATGATAATATGGCTTGAAGCGGATTGTTATAGAGGGTGTCCTTATAAAATGCTAGACAGGCGCCTGTTTTGTCCTTTGTGCTCATCGATAGGGCAGTTTCTTGTGGTAGCCGATCCTATGGGGATTTGCCGCTAATATCAAAGGATTCGACGCGCGAAGAGTAGATCACTGTAGGTTAGGTGACAAGATCCCCCGACATTGCAGCGGACCCAATCGAGTGTTTGCGGCTGGTAGATTGTTCATACCCCACTCTCGACCGTTTGTTTAGACGTCGCTCATAGTTTATGTGTAGGGTATATCTCCAAGGCTGGCTACTGATGAGCCACGGAAGTACGAGACAGGAGCCTGTCTGGCACTGTGGTAAGTGCCCATACCAGCCTCAACACAACCGGCTCAAAACATGTTGTACATGTTACCACATTATAATGTTTCAGTTATAAATCAACCGAACACTACTAAATAGCAAACGGTTTGTCATATCCTGTTTAGTTTTCTACTTTTATATCAATCAAAATTCATTGTTTATGTTATTCAGTAGCTGTGTTGAGAATAGGAGTGACGAAGCGCCAAACCGGCTACCTCAAACTGAGCAAACGTCAAAGTCTGAGACGCGGTATGACAAAAGTCAGTCACTGGCCCTTCTAGCCTACGTGTCAAAATGACCTCGTTTTCATTTACAGTGACCCGTTTATTGTAGCTATAGCTAAACAAAGTCGAGCATAAAGATGATTAAGGATTTCAAATGGCAGATATCCACACAGAAATAGCATTTCTAGAGACAAAACAATATCACACCATGTTGGGTGGGGTTTCTAAACCGCGATAAATGGACACACTAACAAACAAACTGAGGAAATTTTTTGAGGTAGGAAGGTGATAGATTGACGAGAAATTTTATTAGGTTGATGCAAAAGTAACATTGAACTAGGCTCAAACACATCTCAATATCGTTAATGAAATAACATGTTTTGAGCCGTTTTGTGAGGTCTAAGTGCAAGACAGGCGCTTATTTGATCTTCCACGACTCCTCATAGCACAGTTCCTCGCTTCAGCTATTTTCTTGCGAATATACTTCTCTAAAAGAATCGAAGCCGAGCAATAAATCACGCAAATTAGGTGATAGAATTACCTGACATGCAGAGATCAGCAGTCAAGCTTGTGGCTGCTACGTTGTCAACATCCTATGTCCGGCCACTACTTTCCTCATCGAGAACGCTCTCGCCATCTTCGCTACACTTCTCAAACCACCGCTACACTGCACGTGGTGCGTCAGCAGTTTTTGAGCCATATGAGCTGCGCATGTTGCAAATTGTCTCAGCTGCTTTATGACGTTCTTTGGACTCATGGTACGAAAACGCGATTACTTTTTCACCAACCAGCATCCCTTTTATAATTCAAAATAATTATAAAAAGGTTAGCAAGTGAAATAACATCGAAAGAAATAGGGTGAGAGATGCGTTGTGAATGATGTATAATATAGCCACATTTTCAAGAATATATTCCACTATCGAGTAGCAAATTTACTGATTCATAAACTGCCATTAGTTCTGCACCAATCAAATTGTTGGCAGCCGCATATTAGGGATCAGTGCATTTGTCTGAAATCTTTAGTGATATCAATGCTAGACGGAACCAATCATATCCGCTTGCAATAATACTTCTTCTCCTGCTTTTTTGCATGACAGCACCATCTTATTGAAAGGATCGTAGTTATCTTAAAGACAGTACCCGATGTGAAAAAAAATTAGCAAAAAATTTCGTATCATTGGAAACCGACTTTTCTGGAGAGTATGCAAATAAGGTGCCATGGTCGAGTGGTCGTGATGCTCGCTGCGGCTGTTCTGAAGCCGAGCTCCACCTCTCCACCGCCCCTCTCAACTCTCTCCGGTAATTAACGACAACCTTTATAAAACGCCACATTCAGACTATCCTCGAAATTGCAAGAAAATTCGCTCAACCACTATTTATGACTTCAAGAGGAGGCGAAAAGAAAGAATTGAATGCTAGGAGTACTGGGCTCCGCTCAGTGAAAAAAGCGCTGTGAAGACGGATCGGTAAAGTAAAGTGTCAAGTGAGAAATGAGTAACCAAGTATGCTACTTGTAATAAGGTATGCCTCCTCTTTGTTGTCAATCAGCAGTGAATGTAAATGAAGTATGTCGGTTACGTTGTAGAGATTTTCACTTTACGTGACCAGTTTTTTTCCTCCAACATAAATTTATTTATTTATTTATACCCGATTATGAGGCTTTCATTTGACCAGGAATGCTAAGGCATCTTTCACCCTTGTAGGTATATAAACAATACGATATATCATTCGTTTCGAGTGCTTTCTTGAGATCACAGCTCAAATTCAATATGTCAAGAATCATTTTGTAGCCACGCATGTCATGTGATCTATTAAAGATGGGCTGACTTATAGAGTTCAATACACGTGTTTCGATCTTACGAGCTCGTCAGTCGGGCAGTAACCTAATCTCGTCTTTTGTTAATCTCTGTGGGTGCCCCTTCCCCACACTAAGAGTTAGCGACGACGAATGTTTTACACTCTATGTTCAGTGAAATTGTCACCGAACAGAGAGTGTTTGTACACTCGATTGCTCTTGGCTAATATATTTACAGTGCTTACAGTGTTGGCCTATCTTGATTGTGTTGACCACAAGTTCTCAAATCTTGTGGTATAAGTCATTCGTGTATAAATGGAATGGAAAATTTGGAAGCTTTCTAAAAAGAGATTCGTTGAATACCATATTTTAAGTGATTGCCTACGCTGTGAAATTTGAAGCTATTGCGGCGTGTGAATCAAGCCCAAAGAGAGCATAATTTCATAGTTGGATTAGCCAATAGCGTGCATTTGACAGTCGATATTCATTCGACTAACGTTTTCATGGTCTTCATCTTCTTCGAAGCCTACGGTTCGTGATGATGGTCGTGCCGAGTTTCGCTAAAAATCGGTCAGCAAGAGCGTTCGCATATTAGGTTTTATTGTGCTTTACTTATGGGATAAGGTACTGAATATTTTTTCAACACTGTTAATTCTCAGAAGCAGAGAAAAAACGACGTAGTGATTTCACAACGGTCAGCTTAATCAAAATGATTCTATCCAAAAGAAACAATCCTGATGACATTCACTTTTTTGATAACTGATGCGCCACCTCGTCTTGTGAAGTTTTCCATCTACGCACATGTAAGGATAAATTTGGTGCAGAAATATGACTCCGCCACTTTCTTTCGCTATAACAGTAGTAAAAATGAAGATACGCAAATTGTTTTTTGTTTGAAAATGCGTTGAAATGTTATTTACTTACATGTTTTTTATACACAAAACTTTTCATGCGATGAATCTTTATGAAACTTCAAATAGGACGGCTTTTGTACCCAAAAAAACGCCATTTTTTCTGCATGCTAATTTGTGGTTTGAATTTGGTAATTACAAGTGGTAATGTGACGGTGCAACGTCAGAAGGGTAACGCGGGTAAGTAAAACCTCCTACAACCTCCCACCTCAGCTTTTTCATGACATTTTTTGATCGCTTTTGCAACATGAGGTCGAGCGTCATCATGCAGCAAATTGCGAAATATGTATGATTGATGGAGCTAAGGCGATGATGACACGATTGCAGAGGTTGGCTAGGAAGTTTATCGCGAGGTTCAAAGCTGGATAGGACAGTCTGGAGAAATCTGGAGGATCACTCGTTTACAGGCCGCCCACAGAAGACTATCATGCACAGCTGCTTCACTAGCATTCCATACGCACCATTCGTGCATGAAATAGCAAACGGATTTGTTCACACGGCAGCTCCATCTTAAGGAAAATTTGAGCAAGTTGTATCCAAAAAATTTGCGAGAAAATGCGCAACTGAATGATAGCGAAATCAAGAGATTTCAACTACGTTGGGTGTAAAATCTGCTAATTAGTATCGCTCGAAATGGCGTTTTTCGAGTGCAAAAGTCGTCATCTTCAAAGTCTCAGAACCTCATATAGAATATTTTGTGCATAAAAAACATATAAGCAAGAAGCGTGTCTAACGCACTATCAAACAAGAAAAGAATTTGCATATTTTTTTTTGCGATTGTTACAGCAAGAAAAAATGGTGGAGTCATATTTGTTCACCTAATATCAGGAAAGGTAATGCGATACAGCGAAATGAATCGCAACACAATCGGCAACTTTCTCTCAAAATGCTTTGATTGCACTTATGCAGTATGCCAAATATCTACACCAAGATTGACTGAGACAGGTAGCTGTCAAAGAAAGAGACATGAGGTGTGGTGAGAACATAAGTTGCCATCACTTTTTCCTTTCTTTTATGAAGAAGCTTGTTTTTGTTAAGAAGGAAGCTACAGAAAGCCTTGGATAATTAGAGATTTTTGACAAACTCAGACCCTTCAAACGCTACTTTATGAATAAAAGGAGATTGAAAGCTTTCACTTCCATTTTGCTTGTGAATTGCCATTGTAAGTGTAAGAAATACCTCTTACAAAAAACCATCACCATTCCAAGTGTGATGCCTTCAAAGTTGGTTCAATTTCAGTACAATAATCGAGAGCAGTGATTGAGGGACGACAAGGATGGAAAATCCAAAAGCCGAAAGAAAGGTCTAGAAGAGGATTTGGCCACCTTGACGCTCTCTAGAACAGAACATTTTTTGATGAGCGAGTTCATGTGCTTGTGTAATATTGTTTTGAAAAATTGCCCATAGATAAGAATACTTTTTCTATTTATGCATGCAACGAATTTTTCTTTGTAAGCGTAATTTTAACCGACCAACAAAGGAAACATCTTATTATAGACATAGTTTTGATCCGTTACAGAATCCAGTAATTTTGGCCTCATTTATTAGGATATTTTCAAATCAATTAAAAAATTACCACAAATGAATGCATAGGTTTGATGCAAACATTTCGCAGTGGGATTAGCCTTTCAGCTGACTGTTACAGATGCGGCGAAGAAGTATGATCCAAACGGACCCAGATGTAAACATTCGAACCGCTCTACTCACTATACTTTGCCACATCTGTCTCGACCAATTCGCCATGATGATGTTCGTAGTCTGAATAGTATATTTCAAAACAAATCTATACATCAAAGAAAGAATGCCAAACCGTGAGAGTTCCTGAGATCGATGTTTGGTTGGCAGAAATAGGCTCGACCTTCATAGGCATGCCTATCGTCATGCACATAGACCATCATATCAGCTGGGTCAACGGGGCATGTGCCGGTCACCGTGCTACCGACAACTATGCAGTGTGGTACTTTGTCCTTATTTCCCATAACTGCAACTTATTTCTTTTTACAAAGATTTGTTTTCACTAGAAAATTTGATAAATACGAGAACTAATTTTTGTCGTTAATTGTTGTGCTTCTCCTGCCTGCAACACTACAGCAGCAGAGTAGCACAAGGAAACATGCGTATTCGTTGAAAACATAGAATATTTTCATTAGTGATTTTTCTTATCACAATCTCGTACCATCTTTCGGAATGAATGTGATAAAACTTAATGACATATATAGCATTTTGAGAAGAGTGCTGAAAATGTTCAATTAAAACGCTACTATGGCCGCTTATAACACTTGAAGCTGCTTAATTCCAGAAAAATACAATTGTTTGTGCAAATTACAAGAGCTTTGTAAACTAGAATCCGGAACAATATTATACATTTCGTAGAGAAATACTATAAAAAGTGGTTTTTTCGTTATCCTCATCTCACACTTCCTCCCGAAGAGTGCCTGCCTCATCTCTTACGCACGCCTTCATGCATGAGTTCACATAATGAGAGCAACTAATGACAGGCAGACGAAGACAGTGCACTAAATTGCAGAAAATGGAAGAGCTTTTCTAGACGACCACTCGAACGATGGATGGACGTAGTCATGGCTAAACTAAACCATCAGCATCAGCAGAAAAATGCGATTTATTCATATGCAATGGCCCTCGTGGACATCATCATCCTTAGGGAGACCAATACCGCAAACAGGAATTATGCGAGAGAAAACGTATAGTAAGCTGAGGGTTATGTCACCAGTGAAGAGGCGCTCATCTCAGCATCCTTATTCGAATCTTGAACAGCCCGTCTTATTGATAGTGTAGGTCTTGGCAAATTTTCGTTCGTTTCTCTCTCGCGCCATTGTCGTCCATGGTGTTGTACTTTAACCATGGTGACGCACACGTGGCCCAATTCCGTAATTCCAAACTCGTTAAGCGGATGCAGATGATTGACGTTAGCCAAACAGGTCCACCCATCGTTTGGGTGGTCATTCAAGAGTGCGCTTGCATTCTCTTAGAGTCCATTCCACTGTTCTTTCCTCCACCTGTCGTCTGTGCTTCTTATCATCTGATGGATTCATCTGTCTCGCTATCGACGTATATATTTCTGGATCATGAACAAGGATAATTTTTGAAGATCTGAGCTACGCAAACAGTATGGGCGTTGTGATTGCCAATTGACTCTCAAAAGAGTTCGCTCAAGCGTGCTGTAAATGGTGTGCAGACTACTTGACGTGTTTGTAGTATCAGCTCACGCTCTGCTGCCATGCAGTCTGCTCGACGACAGTTGGACCGAAAAGGTGAGCCTCACCTTCACAGCACGAATTCTTCATAAACTAGCTATTCGTTCTTTTTGTGCATAGTCAAATTCTTTCCAGCCTCGATTAGTTCACATGGACATAGTTTCTGTTTTACTGATACTTCGGAAAAGATAAATAGCAATTCCCTTGCAAAACAAATTCCGCTAGAAACTTTCGTCAACACATATCTTTCTCTCCAGTCGAGCGATTCCATTATCTATTGCGGTGTGGTGGTGAGCAGCTTTGACGATAAGAGTTGAACCCCTTTTCCAATAGGTTTGGTGAAGGGGCTAATGGAAAAGCTGTATTATTGTCTACAGTTTCGATAGCTTTCAGCTAATTGTAGTACATAGGACTGATCTACACCTTGGTCGACAAGCGCTAACACGACTGATTTTTCAAGTTGGCATTCTATCAGCTCAGTTAAATGTGTTGCAATAAACAATTTCTGTTTCCTTCTGTTTTCGAGCAATTCCTCAATGGCGATGGATATGCGATGGGAAATTCTCATTGAAAGAGCTGTTGATGATTCGCCATAAGTTGAGTTTATCGACAAGCAGACATGTAGTCTTCGGTCGAGTCTTCTTTTATCTGCCAGTCATGAGAGAAAAGATTTTGTTACAAACAATCTCGTCGTAAACGACTTGTATTTTTCTTGACGGTGACAGCACTTATTTCCCAGCTTATGACTGTATCAAGCTTTGTGCGGCAAATGATTGATCGATAACCTCATGAACTGTGCTCTTGAGAAGTTCTCATTCCCATCGGCGGTTTCTTCTCTTTTCGAAAAGGAGTTTCATGGAAATAACTTGCTGCGAACAGGAGTTTCTACAAGACGGTCTCCGCTTCATTTCGTTCTCCCATGCTGGATTTTCTATCCTATACTCAGTTGCTGCCGTTTCAAGTGTGGCATCGAGAACTCTAGCAGCGAATCTCAAAATAAACTTTTCGTTGCGTCATGACTTTTTGAACATATTGTAGAACGCTTCAAATCACTCTCACTAACTGTTCAAGTTGGTAAATATCAGCTGATGAAACTGACTTCTTTTGAAGAATACGGGTGTACGACAAAACTAACTCCTTCAACATTTTGAAATGATAACTTTTCTCCACAAATGGCGAGAGTTCCATCGTCTATTAGTCGTATGTCGGATTACTTCTTTCGTTGCTTGAAAGGCGATCACAAGATTTGATGCGACTAACCGTCGCAAGAAGAGCGTATAGGTCTGCGTCAGAGAGGAGTGTTCGATGTTATAGGTAAAAAGCAAGAAGAAAGCTTCATGGCGTACTTGTGGGCATGTTTGTTTTGTACTTTACGATGACATTCCGTTGAACCGAAAATTGATCGCCTCTCACCGGTAATCTCAGCACACCCAGATGTTACATGAAGTTCACGAAGTTATTCCTAGCCGGTAACATTTCCTCGGTTGTCACCACACCAGCTAGTCGCCAGCCCTTGAGGATCGCTTGGAGATTTACCACCTCGTAACAAGTTGATACCTAAACGATGACAATGCCTTGTATAGTATACTCCTAGCTGGACCTTCCGTGTGGAAACTTTGGGCTCCATTCACCTTGGAAGGCCTGCTGAGAAAATGACCTCGGCTGTACTTTGCAGTCAGACACCCAGGTACATTTCCAAGCACGATGTGGCTGTCACCCTTGAGAGGTATCCTGGTAAGTAGGTAGACTCTCAAAAATTTTTAAAGTACTATACTAAGAGGTATTACTCTTGAAATACTCTCAAAATGGCGAGTAACAATAATTTTGAAACAATTTTTATGACCATGCCATTATAAATTACTAACATCATTGTAGAGAATATAGCCCTTGTAAATGTCTGTATGCGTTATGACTGTATCTTTCTTGGAGTGACCGTAGAGGTTGAAAACCTACTCTGCGTCTCAGGGCCTTTGCTAACAGTCGCACCTTTGCATTCCAACGGATCATAGTTTATCTGAATTTTGATTTGACGTAAAATATTAGAAATTATTGCATCAGGGAGGAGAGCGCTACGGCCCTGCTGTTCCAAGACATCGAAGACCTAAACAGCAAAATTTTATCAGTGGAAAGGTTACTCGAATGTGTTTTGAGCAGAATTATGCACAGGCATGCACATTGTGTTGGTATTATGCAACTATCGAACTTTCATGATTGAAGCTCAGTGTCTCTAAGTTTTCAAAACTTTGAAGAAAATCGAAATCCAAGAGTTACAAGCTCACCGTTTGCATTACAAGACGTTCAATGAATCCCTTAGCAGCCTCCTTGGTTGGTGCAATGCCAGGAGCCTCAGCTCGAATAGTGACCTCTCCAGTATAAACCATAGAAACAGGTAAATTGAAGCCGCTGACGGTAAAGCTTCTGTCCTTTCTAAAAGGAGAATTTTCCGGCTTTATAGTATCACCTGTATCACCTGTCGCCCGTTTGATCGTCGAGTGACTCGAGGTGGTACCAGCAACACTTCCATTTTTCCCTATCACGTGCAAGAGTAGCATAGGGGATCTCCTCGCTCTAGGTATTCGCTGAGCATTTATCTTTCTCTATAGCTTTCGTGGAGAAGTCGGACCAACGGGTCGGTGGTCTTCATGTAGAGCGCTTGACATCCCGAGGAATCCAGTCGGTAACGGCTCTCGTCCATCGGTTGTCGTTGAAGCGCATCACGTGTCCTGCCCACCTTATTTTCGATATTCCTGACGTGTAGAACGGCGTCTCTGACTTTCGATCGCCGACGTAGGTCGGAACTTCGGATCCTCTCTCTTATTTGCGAGATACGGGACACTCACTACCATCGACCTTTGGACTGCGCGTTTGATAACGCCAAGTGATCTTTCGTCCTGCATACGTAGCGACCAGGTCTCTGCGTTTCTGCTGCATACATTAGGGCAGGGGTAATCGTCTAGTCGAAAAGGTGGGCACGGTTGAAGTAATCAATGAAAAATCATATTATTTTAATAACTTTATTTTTTCAGTATCTTCTTCTACTCTTTATAACTAGATGTCCTTCCCTACCTTAGAAGTTTCAAATTTGGAGAGCTGCTTAGTACCTTTAAAATGTTAAGCCTATTTATTTTAATTGAAATTCGCCGCCATATGTCCAAAATTGCAATTGCTTGTGGAGTACCTTAATAATTTTCATTCATTACCTTGACCTGGTGGCATTACTCCACATCCAAACACTGTAGTGATGATAATCGCCGTAATCATAAGAGGACCGATGGCGGAAGACGTTCTCATAACTGTATGGCTGTTTACTTCTAGTTCCTGGAAAATCTGGCAGATCATGCACACCAAGCTAAGGAAATCTTTATTTCTGAATCAAATGGGATAACGATGAATTCCGTGATCAAACACTGAAATGCCAATGGTCGCGTGGAAGACATTAGTGGAAGCAAAATATATCAAATTCAAACTCTGACAGATGTCTTACTGTCTGAAAAAACCTGGAAATAGGTTGGTCAAGAAGAACGTTTCTGAACCAGATAGGAGTACGTAAGGCGATCATAAAATAAAAGTTTTGAAGCTCAAATTCGTCCCCACTATTCCATTTGTATTGCTGCATCATAAAATCTAGTGATTCAAACTGGAACTGAATGGCAAAAAAGCTTTGGCGTTCGGAACATTTGTGAACGGAAATGCGACTGATAAACCGAAGCAACTTTCGGTAGAAGTCGCTGGCAGTAAAATTCCGAAAGCAAAAGCCACATTTTCTAAGCTTTGATGTTAGCATTAAGTTCCCGCTGTAACACAGCTATAAATTCTTCGTTGTTGTTGGAGACGCCCTGGCAGTCAAAAGAGGTGTGATTGCAGATTTCCACCACAAAGTTGGAAAACCAACACTATGTATAATGAATTGGAAAATCGTCTCATGACTGGTCACAGAAAAACAACCACACTGAGGCACTGAACTTTGTCGTGAGGCTGGAGTTTACAAAGTATTGAGACGAGTGAGGAAAACGGCGTTCTTACGAGCGTGATCAAGGTGACACTGAACTGGGGCTCCTTTAATCCTATTGAAGTGTTCTAAGTCTGCAACAAAAGTGAATGTTTACGGAGCTGTGTTAATTCCACACAATACATTACAATGTGCAGGACAAAACGTAATTTGTTGATGTATATTTCGCATAGAGAAGTCTGATTTCTCCTGCGTAACGCTAACAAACACTTTCTGATTTTTTTTAGTTCTACACTTTGTGAAAATGAAATTGCTGAAATATTCGAATTTCAGTTTTTTATTCATCGTAGGTGGTTGATAAAATTCACTATCTTTGGTTTTAGAAGTAACCCGTAGTTCTTCATCTGAGACAAAGCTCGAAGCAACCACTGCTAAATCTTACACATGAAAGTACTGTGAGGACTTAAAACCAATACCATTGTACCCCTTTCAGACGTGGATAACAGTGAAAGTCGCTGTTCAGTGTACAAAATCGCTGCGCAGCTGTTACAATGGACTTTGAGAAAAAGCTTCCTGACACCTCATCTTAGGCAAAATGACTACAGTTGTCTGGAATAATTTTCTCACTACCAGGGCCAAATCACAGTAACCATCGAAATTATGTGTGAAGTGGAATATTCCACTCATTTTCAAAGCGCCTGGTAGTTATTTTTGGGCTAAGCCTGAGGTCTGTATGGGCACTTATACAGTGCAAGACGCGTGTTAGGGCCTTTCAGACTCTTTAGTTGCACAGTGCCTTTCGGTCCAGTCAGTTGCGTGAAGAAATGTCCTCTCTTAAGAGGAACCGACGCCGTAATACTTGCAGGCGCCGTCGAGTGATAAAATCACCGAACGGATCGATTGCCCTTGGCTGGTAATCGTGAAGTGTCATACCTATCGCTGCAAGTGTTATTAAGACCTCGTTCCTTGAGAGATTTTGAGAGAAAAATAAATATCAGGCATTGAAAATTGAGAGAAATCTCAAGAAATTCTCGAGACGATAGATTTGATGTCCCACGATTACCAGCCAAGAGCAAGAGTGCACAACACCGCCCGTTCGGCGATTTTATGATTAATTGGAGCATGTAAGTATTATGACGTCAGTTCCGCTGAAGAGGAAATATCTCCCCGCCGAACTCACTCTACCAAGAGGCACCGTACAACTGACGAGGCTGAAAGGTCGAAAAACGGGTCTTGCACTGCGTAGGTGCCCTTATTATGCCCTCATGCATGATCAAAATAACTACCAGACATAATGAACTTCGAGCGAGGTCTCAAAAAACACTCGTAACATAAGGTATGACATTTTCAAAAGATTAGCAGAGGCTCTTTGATTAGAAAAGTAATATCAACAAATTACATAATGAACTCGGGACATGTGGCAAAGTGGCTGTGGTGCGGCAGCCGACACGAGACTGGTTCACTCCCCTCCCCATCCTCTTTTCCCCAACATGCTAGCAATTAGTAATGAGCGTCTTACGGAACGTCTCAGCCTGGCTATTATTGAGACCGCAGATACATGCTTGACAGGGACTATACGACGTTCGGGCGAAGACGAAAAATGATTTGCAATCTAAAAGTACTGTGATCCGCACAATGAAAAGATTCTGATACGGATTATATAAAGTGACAAGTATGTGATAAACTGCATTTTGTGTGTTTTGGAGAAAAGAAATCAAAAGCACTGCCGGCGCTGTGGAATTAGCATCCATGATACGAATTTTTGATGAGCGCTGAATAAGCACTTCCGTGTCGTCTCATTTGAATTGTCAAACGGCGAGAATTTTGGTCATAGTATTCTCCCTAAACTTCCTACACGACGTTGTACATAGTTGACGAATTTCTGTCGATGCAGAAATTTCACAGTTGAAGAGTATACACCTGAAAACCACTCTTTAACGTTTAAATAAAACATAGAACCGTGTGAATTGTTGATATGTTCATAGTGTTATGAGAAATGTCTCAATAACCTTTCCACCAAGTACGCCGAGAACCACTATGCACCCCACTACTCAGTTCAAAGCAGAGCATGCTGTGAACACCTTACAACATTCTAGATGCTAAGCGAAATAAAATCTTCTCTACAGCAAGAATTTTGTTTTTATAGTGGCTCACTTTCATGCTTCGGTAAAATAGTGTCAGAGAGTTGAAAGAGATTGTTCCTACCAGAATGTAAAATAGCAAACGCTTTGTTATCGTAAAAAACTATTTTCTCAAAGATTAAGTGCACGAAATTCCTTCATAGCGTTGCAGAACTACGCGAATACTGACATACGAATCCGATTCCTTGCGACCGTTGACTAGGTTCGTTCTCAAGTTCAAAAAATAGTTGTAAATCAAGCAGGTAGAATCGAAAAAACTACAAATTGCGTTCTGTGCCCGAAAAATCTAAAAAACCAAGTGGTTAAGACTTCTTGATTCCCTATTTGCGGGATGGTAAAGCACTCATTACAAATGCTAAGAGAATCAAACTACCAGGAAATTCTTTTCCTCAGAGCTCTACAGGCAAGCAATTGAACTTTTTTGCAGAATATGTTTACGTCTCTCTGCGGGTGACACTACTCTATCAGTCGAAGAAGGCGAGGATTGCTTTCGATTTCAATATGTTAAGCAGAAATTCACGTAAAATGTTGCCCTTTAATGCTCGTCACTGATAACTTGAATACATTCAGCGATGTTGAATCATTAGTAGTTTTTAGAAATTTTTGTGAGCGGGCAGTTCCTACGCTATACTCTCCTACCGCCTCCAGTACGATACTGTGAATAGTGAGGGACTTTTCAGTCAGTAGAGAAAAAGTACCATTATTTACACTGAAAATTGAATTATTTTACTCGTTTGAGATAGCGTGTACCTGTGCTGATACACGATTGCTAATGTGGCCTTTTTAACAGATAGAAGATTTTTTTAGACTTCAGCAACTATTCGGAAGCTTGAATATCGGTAATTTCAATAGTATGCTAGTTTTCTGGAACGCCCTTCTCAATGTGTTTTAGTGAGAAAAATAGCATCATGTTCACGCACGGGGAAAAGTCTGTTGTGGGAAGTTTTCGCTGAACTTTTGGCAATCACTCCATGGCTCAAAAATCTTTTTTTTAAATTAAGGACTAATACTTGGAATTGATAGTATTTTAATGCATCACGTTGTTATGATATTTTCTATATATCTAAAGAATTGCGTAGTGAACGAAAACGCGGCCTCAGACGCGAATCGAACCCGCGTTTCATCCTATCCGGAGACGCGTTGCTCTAACCATTACACCACCGAGGCACATTTGCCCGATTTGCCTGATCTGTCAAGGTTGGTGGCTGATAGCTAACAATGAGATGTTGAAGAATGAGTGGTCGGGCAAATATGCCTTGGTGGTGTAGTGCTTAGAGCATGCATCCACGGATAGGATGAAACGCGGTTCGATTTCAGCCTTAGTCTAGAAATTAATCTTAAAATTGTTCTCATTGAAAGCTGTAAGAGCGGAAAGGAAATCACGTTTCACACTCAGAGCATTAGCTCGTCGCTTGAACTTCGCATAGAAATTACTTCTATTTACGACTGAATTTTATGTATCAGAGGCACACTAACGCTACAAAAAGTAGAATTTCACAAAGAAAACTTTCATAAAGGGATTTATAATGAAACTAACTATCATTCGTCGAAAAATTACCTGCTTTCAGCAGAAAAACAAGTCGTTGCGAAAGGGACTCATCTCCACGTGTTATTGAAAACTTTTTTCTAATTTGACTTATTTTTTTCATAATAGTCGATCGTATCGCTCAAGGTAGTGTTTTTGTTACTGGGCTTTTTTTGTGAAAAGCTTCCACAAAATACGCGTTATTAATGAAGAGAAGGTGGCGTTATCTTTGCGGTGAAGTTATCCCTTTGTTTCAACGTCATAGCGCGCTTCGGTGGAAGTTATATAGTAAAATTTTGATTTTGAAGAAACCTTTATCACCGCGAATAGATTAGCATTTGAGGGACTACTGCTGCTGTATTTCCAGTGAAAAAGAGCACACAGTTACCTTGGCAATCCCTACTTTTCATTACGAAAACTCCATGGAATAGCAATGCATTTCCAAACCCTTTTTCACATTTGTTTCTATGATAATGCAAGAGTGTAATTTGAAAAATTTTTTTTTTACATTGTATGACTTTCATAAGAATTCATACGAAGGAGTTGCTAATATATAACTAGAATAAAGTATTTTTGAAAAGAAGAACGCTCATGCGTTCCAACAGTCATAGGTTTTCATTGGGATGCCAACATAATTCAGAAATGGACTTATTTCCAGTGGAAATGAACATGCTTCTAACTTCTATTGTACATTCTTATCGCCTTCCTTGTAATAGTGAGATTGTCTTTTCTGCTAATCATTCGTCCGATGGCCACAGACATGTTTGTTCTGTAATCAACTCCCAAATATTGGGCAGGTACAGTTAGCAGCAGTCAAATGGTTTTTTGCATCGGTGCCTTACGCTTACTTGAACATCTCGCACCGTTGACAAGTAGGATAGTATTTTGGCGAAGAAAATTTCAAACACGATCATCGCTTTATCAGTATAGTCTTTATCTGACAATACACACACAGTATTGGCTTGACTTTCAAAGGTCCCCTTTCGGAACTTGGGAAAGCCAAATTTACTCGCATTCACAAACGATCACTTCGATGCGCATCTCCGAAGAAGAAGAATCAATGAATAAACATAGAATGTGCAGCACTTACTATTTTCCTAGAAATGTCTGGACTTTACGCGCAGGTTTCATCCGTACCACAAAAATATTCGATTAGTATTTGCACGTATGAAGTAGAATTAGAAATCAAAAAACCAGTATCCACATCGTGAAAGTGTAGAAGAATACTATGAGAAGCAGTTGAGCGGACCAGGTTTGTGGTTATTGGTGGACGGCTACAAGCACTGGGATGTGGCCACTTTAAAAGTTATTTTCGGAGTATTTGAGAGGTTGGAATTTGAGGGAGGTGAAGGGAATAGTCCTTGAGGGCAATCAGCTAAGGAGTACGTAGAATGCGCAAAATAAGTCGACTTGTGCAGGGATAGATGTTGCAATGACGAGTAATCTTCATTATAAAGATTCAGTCGATTTTTAAAAAGCGATAACCTACAGAACGATAGAAGAAAGTCTATTGCAAAGGACCATATAGTTTTTATTTTTTTGAAGTGTACTAATCATCCATAATCATTAAGAGTTATCGAGAAATTAATATTGCATGTAGTACACATGACCATTTTTGACCAACTATTCAGTGTTTTATAACCCTTAATCGCTATGATAACATGCGGGTACAGAATATAGCGAGAAATGTCAAAATGAAGATATGGCAAGATCTTTTGCACAACTTATAACAATTGACTAAATTCCAAAACAGTGTAATTTCGTAGTGAACCATTGTTTTTTTCCTCATATGTAAGCTATAAATGTTGTAAAAACATATGAGCATGTAAAGTAAATCCTGCTGTATCAAAGTAAAATAAGAAAACCGAAGGTTTCAATAGAAAAATTCTAAATATTTAGCAAAAATCGCGCGACCGCTTCGTGATTCACATTGGGCTCAGCGATTTCGATTGCCGTTCCGTACGGGATTTGACTTTCATAAAGGACTATTTTTCATCAAAAGATACGTCACAAGCAACTATTCTACATTTGCCAGCCACATGTCAATTTACTACATTTTGAGAACGTAAGGAAATCGGTTTATTCAGACATGGTAGAGAGGTATAGGTGTTAGCTAGATTAAACCGACTTCTGCAGCACGCATGCCGTCAAAAAGCAAATCATATCGGGCAATTGAAATTAGCATTCGTTCTGTATAAAGGTAAACTGCCAGGTAAAATTTTTCGCTTGAACTATGCTCCACCAACGTCTACTTATTTGCGACAACTAACATTTACACAGTGAAGAGGACCACCTGTAGACCATCTACTCAACTCAATTCGCCCTGAAGAAGACTATGACATCGAAACGTCATCGATTAAACGGTACATTTACAAGACGTCTTCTCAACTTATTCATTGGAAAAGGCAAATAAGTTGTAGACATGGGTGACAAGAATACTACAAAATGAGTAGCATGAATCAAACTGTAAATAATCACTCTGTAATGAAGTATTAAATTTTAGTGTTTCAATTGCTGGGATTCGAGATAGTCCTTCAATGGTCGTTCACCTAATCGCAGAATTCGTAACCTTCACTAGCATCGCTGCTATTTTCAGTAACAAAACAATTGATTACTAATTGGCGATCGACTTTTCGTTGGCGTTTCTCTCTCGGCTTGTCGTCAATCGGTCTCTCTCTTCACGGAATGTCTTTAACCAACGTTGAGCTGTACGAACATCAGCGTATTCTGTTAGCATACGTCTTGCAGATTTGTCGATGAGCCTCAGAAGCGTTTAGACCTGATTTGTAGTGGAAATGGAGCAGCTCACAAATCTCTTCCTTGGACAGTTCCCTTTGGAGGCTATGTAGAACAATGATACACCGTTCAATGCGCAAGAAAACATGTGTAAAAATCATTTTCTCAAGCGATACGATAAAACTTTCTACGACCTATTTTGAAATGGGAGTCAGTGATGAAAACAAAATACATTGAGCTTAAGAATTTACTGCGCGAACAAGAAGTTGAAAGAAAAAAGATTTGCTCAAGCAAATAAGCGGCATGCATTCGTTTGAATGTATGCGTACTTTCCAGGATTTCTCCCCGAGCAAAACTTTTCTATTAGAGTTATGGTATTCATTTGATAGTTTTCAAAAAAAAAACCTTCGTAGTGCTCTGTAGCAGCGAAAATATGATATGCCCAATAATGTCGATGATGTAAAAAACTTTGACGCCGGTCGGGAATTGAACCCACATCTCACCCATTCCGTGCTCACCAGGGGGTGAGATGTGGGTTCGATTCCCGACCGACGTCAAAGTTTTCACTCGACAGACGGAGTTTGAACACGCGTTTAAAATTAGCCAAGGCGTTCGATACCAGTACACACCAACGCCATCGCTGTGCTACCACTCTTTCTTCTATACGGCCGAACGTTGTCAGCAACCAACCTTCAATGGGTTTTATCGATTGAGTACGGTAAAATTTTCGAGCTCTCCTCGTTCTCAGTGGAATAATTACGAGGACTCGATGGAATAAATCAATCTGTGAGAAAATCAGTGCAGTGAAAAAAGTTTTTATGCCAAGACGGAGACAAATGAGCTTTTTCGTTGTCAAAATTTGCATTTTAAGACAGTCATCTCAGGCAAGGCTGAATGGAAAAAGTGCCGAATCCCAAGCACTGGATTATCACTACGGGAGGAGTAGAATGAAATGATTAGGAAAAAGAGAGGATCGAACCATAGACGTGTAGATCACAGAAATCGACGTAGATCAAACGGGATTCACCGCGCAGCAAGCGCGCGCGCGGGCTCATTTCGAATCTACGACTGGCTGTCGACTGGCCGCCCGGCTGACTCGGCTGACTCGGCGCTATTCTTGTGGTGTTGTGTCGGTCGATTCGTTCCTTGTCCTGATCGATCCATAAGTTCTCATCATCGATGGAGGTCAAACCTTCAATTTTCGTTTGTCCGGAAGCAGGAAATCTCGTCGAGAAGAGTCTTAACGACGCTGTGATAGTCGGAAAGGTTCGTCCTATGGCACAGACGGAAACCAAAACGATGGTGGTGTCGGTGGACGTTCAGGGGCTCGACTGCAAAGCTGACGCAGCCCGTAGTGGTGGCAGTGAAGATCAATTCCAAGATTGCAGGTGATCTACCGTTCTTTTGAGTTTTTTCTATGATTTAATTAATGTTACAAGGTTGAATTGAGGTTCTTTTGAGCTAGAAAAAGAAGTATTTTCTGTCGAAATTTGAGCAAGGCATCTATATCAACAGTGGGATCATCTAAATCATAAAAGAAACTGTTATTGATCATCGGTCGTGCCGAGGCAAGCGGAGAGTCAGCCCTCAAAGTATTTTCTCTGTCTCTTAATCAACTTCAAAACGACATTGAGGCAGTAAAACTTTCCGGATTGCTCTACATTCGGTCTTGATCTACCCGGTAATTCCGTAGATATCTTGGATTTTGAATCTCGTGAAACGTGACCGACATCTGTTCTAAAAACCATAAATCTATTCATCGATAAGGAATTAGAAAAATTAGTGAAAAAAGTTTTTATACTTTTCTTTCTTTCTTGACGCTTTCGCCACCATGGACCCCTGCGTCTCTAACTCCGGCGTGTTGGTCTAACAATTGCGCCTAGCCCCCAGCGTGCTGCGTCTAACAATGACAGGCTGTTGCGTAAAACCATGGCACGCTAATGTGCCTAACAATGGCCACGCTGAGAACTAGAGGTCAGACGCTATTGTCAGATGCAACACTCGATTCCTCATCATGAACGTCTAAAGTCCTGACTGAGCGGACCTCCTTGCAATCTCGAGAATAGCTTGCCTGTGGCGCTCCATAAGGAGTTATTGTTGACTTCCAGAGAGAGTTGGAGGGAGGTGAAGCTCGGCTCCACTCGCGCCGCGACTACCATCACAACCACTTGGCCACGGTCCCCTCATTCTCCATAAGAGGATAAGATTTTCCAAAGTAGATCCAAGGTAACCCTAATTTACGAACGCAACGGTTAAATAGTGATATAGCCGGCATCTGCAACCAATTCTGAAGACAGCAGGGGAGGCTGGGGGATAGCATTTTTTGCGAAATTTACTTGATTTCCATTCGTACATTGATAGAGTTCCTCCTGGTCCTTGCACTCCTTCATCAAAGTTAAGTAACGTCGAAAACTTTACTTCTGGTTGAAAAATGTAGCGTTTATTGCTCTTGTGCGAAGATCTATGAGAAAACCTTGTATTTGGTAGAAGCTGTATACTCTCTTCATAGCCTTCTTCAGGATCTACGTGAGCAATATCCCGTTCAGCTTTCGAAGTCGAGATCTCATCCGGATGTTCTCGCCGTAAGACATTCTGCCGTAATTTTGAATAGAGCAGAATTTTAGAAGCGATGGCGATGCTGGTGTAAAGCTGTTGATCAACAGATATGGGAAAGTCTCTAATGCCGAGATTGTAATGAACGAACGTGGCTCGAAAGGTTTTGGTTTCGTCACCCTCGACTCGAAGCAGGGTAGTGAGGCGGCACGTGCTGCCCTAAACGGCATCGTGGTGAATGGACGAGTCATCGAGGTATTCATCGCAGAATTCACAAACATTCTACATTCAAGCGGCTGACTTCCGCGCCCAGCTCTACTCGACCCCACCTCCTTTGCCTTTACTAGTCGCCGACTACAGTACTACTTTCCGTTGCAAGACCAGCAGCAAAGTTTTTAACTAATTCGCAGCGGTCTTGCAACGAAAAGTAGTGATGTAGTTGGCGACTATTTGGGGCAGAGAAGGTGAAGTTGTTCCCGCGCTGGCGGGCAGGCTCAGGAAGTTAACCGTTTGACCCGTACGGAACAGGGGGACCCATGACCTCTGCGTCTCTAACCTTCGACCTATGGCATCTAACGTTTAACGTATTGCGTCTAATAGGAGCGTCTAATGGCGTCTATCATTGTTAGACGCAGCACACTGGGCGCTAGGTGCCAATGTCAGACGCAGCTCTTGAAGGTTAGAGTGCAGAGGTCGTGGCTTCACAGTCCTCTAAGGGTTAATCGCTTTTTTAGCACTGATATGATTTTGCGGCTATGTGTATAATTTTGATGGTTTGGGTTCTATTTGCATATGAGAGGTCAAATGAAAAACGGATCTCATTCGCTGGGAGGAATTTTTTTATAAGAGTGTCAGTAGCCATTCTTGAGCTGATACTTCAGGCTACAGCCCACATCGCCAGTTTTCGAAAAAGCTTTTCTTGACGCTAATACAGGACGACATTTCTTGCGTAGCAGCCGCGCACATTTTCTCGCCGGACAGAGATCTTTCTTTGGAATATTGGTGATCATACGATAGCGTGAACGTTTCTCATTCCAACGCTGTGCTTGAATCCTGAAAAATCGTTTATCTGAAACGGTG
>JAHQIW010005595.1:0-16947 GCA_019055375.1 Parelaphostrongylus tenuis | reverse complement strand
AAACACAGGTACACGCTGTCTCAAACTAGTTAAATAATTCAGTTTTCAATAAAACGTAAGGGTACTTTTTCTCCACTGACTAAAATTCCCTCACTATTCACAGTATGTTACTGAAGGCGGAAGGAGAGTATCGCGTAGGAACTGCTCGCTTACAAAAATTTCTAAAAAGTACTAATGATTCAACATCGCTGAATGTATTCAAGTTATCAGTGGCCAGCACTAAAGAGCAACATTTTACGTGAATTCTTCTTAACATTTTAAAGTCAAAAGGAAACTTCGCCTCACTCGACTGATAGAGTAGTGTCACCCGCAGGGAGACGTAAAATATTCTGCAAAAAGATTCAATTGCTTGCCTGCAGAGCTGTGAGAAAAAGAACTTCCTGGTAGTTTGATTCTCTTAGTGTTTGTCATGAGTGCTTTAGCATCTCGCAAATAGGAAACTAATAAGTCTCAACCACTTGTATTTTGATTTTCCGGGCACAGAACGCAAGTTGCAGTTTTTTTCGCGATTCTACCTGCTTGATCTGTAACTGATTTGTGAACTTGGGAGCAAACTAATCTACGATCGCAAAGAATCGGATTCGTATCTGAGTATTCGCGTAGTTCTACAATGTTGGGAAGGAATTTCGCGCACATAATCTTTGAGAAAACAGTTTTTATGATAACAAAACGTTTGCTATTTTACACTCTGGTGGGACAATTTTTTCAAATCTCTAATACGGCTTACACCGAACCATGAGAGTGAGCCGCTATAAAATCGAAATATTTGCTGTAGAAAAAATTTTGCTTCGCTTAGGATCTAGAATGTTGTAAGGTGTTCACGCCATGCCCCGTTTTCAACCGAGTACTGGGGTGCATAGTGGTTCCCGGCGTACTTGATGGAAAGGATATTGAGACATTTCTCATAAAAGTGTGAACATATCAACATTCCACAGGGTTCTATGTTTAAGTTAAACGCTAAAGAGTGGTTTCAAGCGTTAGAAGATTCCTATAAATACTCTTCAGTTGTGAAGTTTCTGCATCGTCTGAAATTTGTCAACTATGTACAATGTCGTGTAGGAAGTTCAGGGAAAATACTGTGACGAAAATTCTCGCCGTTTGACAATATTCAAATGAAATGACACGGAAGTGTTTATCCAGCGCTCATCAAAAAATTCGTATCATGGGCGCTAATTCTCCAGTGCTGGTGTTGTTTTTGATTTGTTTTCTGAGGAACACACAAAATACAGTAGTCATACTATCACATACTAGTCAATTTATATAACCCGCATAAGAATCTTTTCATAGTGCGGATCACGGTACATTCAGAATGTAAATCCTTTCCCGTCTTCGCCCGAACGTCGTATAGTCCATGTCAAGCATATCTCTATCTCAGTGATAGCCAGGCTGAGAGGTTCCGTATGACGCTCATTACTGATTGCTAGCATGTTGGGGGAAAGAGCATGGGAGGGGAGTGAATCAGCCCGTGTCGGCTGCGCCCCACCATAACCACTTTACCACATCTCCCAAGATCATTATGTAATTTGTTAATCAATTAGCTTTCTAATCAGAAAGCTTTGCTGACCTTTTGAAAATGTCATACCTTCGGTTACGAGTGTTACGAGTGTCTCTTGAGACTTCGCTCAAATTTCATTATGTCTGGTAGTTATTTTTGACCGTGCATAAGGGCATTATAGAGGCACTTACGCACTTCAGGACACGTTTTTTCGACCTTTCGGCCTCGTCAGTTCTACGGTGCCTCTTGGTTCAGTCAGTTCGGAGGAGATATCTCCTCTTTAGCGGAATTGGCGTCAAAAAAGTTACATGCGCCGTTTAATCATAAAATCACCAAACGGGCAGTGTTGTGCACTCATTTGCTCTTGACTGGTAATCGTCGGATATCATATCTTTCGTGTTTCGAGTATTCTTGAGATCACTCTCATATGTCAATGCCTGATAATTGTTTTTTCTCTCAAAAATCTCTGAAGGGAAGAGGTCTTAATAACACTCGCATCTATGGCTATAATACTTCACTACTGCCAGCCAAGGGCAAGCGATCTGTCCGATGATTTAATCACACGGCGCCGGTTCCTTCTAAAGAAGGATATCTCTCCGCGGAACTGACTGAACCGAAAGGCACCGTGTAACTGAAGAGTCTGAAAGGCCGTAACACGCGTCCTTGCACTGCAGCCCATGACAAAACCTCAGGCTGAGCCAAAAAATAACTATCAGGCGTTTTGGAAATGAGTGGAATATTCCGCTTCACACAATGTTTCGATGGTTTCTGTAATTTGGTTGTGGTAGTGAGAAAAAATATTTTAGACAACGGTTATCATTCTGTCTAAGGTGATGCGTCGGAAGGCAGCTCCTCAAAGTCCATTGTTACAGCTGCGCAGCGGTTTTGTAAACTGAACAGCGACTTTCAGTCTTATGCACGTTTGAAAGTGGAAGAATAGTATTGGTTGCAATCTTCACAATACTTTCACGTCTAAGATTTAGCAGTGGTTGCTTCGAGCTTTTTGTTACCTCTAAAACAAAAGATAATAAATTGCATCAACCACCTACAATGAATAAAAAAACCGAAGTTCCGAATATTTTGGTGGTTTCTTTTTCAGAAAATGTAGAACTCAATAAAAAATCAGAAAATGCTTGTAAGTGTTACGCAAGAGAAATCAGACTTCTTTATGCGAAATGTGCAATAACAAATTACGTTTTGCCTGCACATTGCAATGTATTGCGTGGAATTAACACCTCTCCGTAAACACCCACTTTTGTTGCAGACTTAGAACATTTCAATAGGGTATTAGAAAAGCCCCAGCTCACTATCATTTTGATCGCGCTCGTAAGAACGTCTGCTTTCCTCTCTCGTCTCAATACTTTGTAAACTCCAGCAAGATGAATTTTTTTCCTCACGAGGAAACTCGTTGCCTCAGTGTGGTTCTTTTTCTGTGACCAATCATGAGACGATTTCCCAATTCATCATACATAGTGTTGGTTTCCAGTCTCGCGGTAGAAATCTGCAATCACACCTCTTTTGACTATCAGGCCGTCTCCAACAACAACGAAGAATTTATAGCTGTGTTACAGGGGAGAATTTAATGGTAACATCAAAGCTCAGAAAATGTGGCTTTTGCTGTAGGAAATTTACTGCCAGCGGCATCTCACACCGAAAGTTTGCTTCGCTTTTATTAGACCATTTTCGTTTACAGAATTTTTCCTGAAATTACGCTTAAAACGGAACCTTTTTGCCAATTACAACTTCCTTAGTTTTGAGATTACTAGAATTTTATGATGCAGCAATACAAATGGAATAGTGGGAACACATTTGAGTCTCAAAACTTTTATATTATGATTGCCTTACGTACTCCTATCCGATTCTGAAACGTTCAATCCTCTTGATTAATCTGTTTCCAGGTTTTTTCAGACAGTAAAACATCTGTCAGAGTTTGAATTTGATATATTTTGCTCCCATTAACGTCTTCCACGCTGACCATTGGCATTTCTGTGTCGATCCTGTTATTCATCGTTATCATTTGATTTAAAAAGAAGATTTGATTAGCTTGGTGTGCATGATCTGCCAGATTTTCCAGGAGCTAGAAGTAAACAGCCATACAGTCATGGCAACGTTTTCCGCCATTGGTCTTCTTATGATTACGGTGACTATCATCACTAGAGTGTTGGGATGTGGAGTGATGCCATCAGGTCAAGGTAATGAATGAAAATTGTCGAGGTACTCTACAAGCAATAGCAGTTTCGGACATATGGCTTGGAATTCCAATTCGAAAGTACTAAACAGCTCTTCAGATCTAAAACTTCATAAGTATGAGAAAGACTTCTAGTTCTAAAAAGTAGAAAAAGGAGACTGAAAAATTAAAGCTATCAAAATAATATGATTTTTCATTGATTGCTACAAAACCGGAGAATTCTTCTTTCAGAAAGGACCAGAAAGTTTACCGTCAGCGGCTTCAATTTACCTGTTTCTATGGTTTATACTAGAGAGGTCACTATTCGAACTGAGGCTCCTGGCATTGCACCAACCAAGGAGGCTGCTAAGGGATTCATTGAACGTCTTGTAATGCAAACGGTGAGTCTGTAACTCTTGGATTTCGGAATCCTTTAAAATTTTTGAAAATTAGGAGATTGAGATCCAATTACGAAAGTTTGGTAGTTGCATAGTACCAACACAATTTGCAAACCTGTGCATAATTTTACTCGAAACACATTCAAGTAATCTTTCCACTGCTAAAAATTTTGCTGTTTAGGTCTTCGATGTCTTGGAACAGCAGGGCCGTAGCGCTCTCCTCTCTGATGCAATAATTTCTAATATTTTAAGTCAACTCAAAATTCAGATTAATTATGATCCATTGGAATGCAAAGGTGCGACTGTTAGCAAAGGTCCTATGACGGAGAGTAGGTTTTCAACCTCTACGGCCACTTCAAAAACATACAGTCACAACGCATACGGACATTCACAGAAACTATATTCTCTACAATGTTCTTAGTAATTGATTTCAAGTATGAAATAGCACGACCATAAAAATTTGTTTCCAAAATCATTTGCTACTCGCCATTTTTGAGAGTATTCCAAAAGGAATAACTCTACCGTATAGTACTCTTAGAAAATTCTGAAAGTCTACCTAATTACTAGGATACCCCTCAAGGGTAGCACCCACATCGTTTGGAAATGCACCTAGGTGCCGGACTGCAAAGTACAGCCGAGGGTCATTTTCTCAGCAGGCCTTCCAAGGTGAATGGAGTCCAAAGTTTTCTCACGGAAGGCCCAGCTAGGAGTATGCTATTCAAGGTTTTGTCATCGGTTAGGTATCAACTTGTCACGAGGTGGTAAATGTCCAAGCGATCCACAAGAGCTGTCGACTAGCCGGTGTGGTGACAACCGAAAAAAGCTCCCGCTAGGATGACGTGGGAACTTCATAAAACAGCAATGGCTAATATAGCACAATTCCTGCCTCAGTATACCTTACACTGGGTGTGCTGAGATTACCGGTGAGAGGCGATGAATTTCCGTGTTCAACAGAATGTCATTAGTAAAGTACAGAGCAAACATGTCCATAATACGCCATGAAGCTTTCTTCTTGCTTTCTACCTATAACATCGAACACTTCTCTCTGGCGCAGACCTATACGATCTTCTTGCGACGGCTAGTCACATCATATTTCGTATGATCGCCTTCGAGGAAACGAAAAGAAGTAATCCGACATACGACTAGTAGACGATTGAACCCTTGCCATTTGTGGAGGAAAGTTATCGTTTCAAAATGTTGAAGAAGTCAGTTTTGTTGTACAGCCGTATTTCTTCAAAAGAAGTCAGTTTCATCAGCTGATATTTACCTACTTGAACAGTTAGTGCGAGTATTTTGAAACGTTCTTCAGTATGTTCAAAAAGTCATAGCTACGAAAAGTTTTTTTTTTGAGAAATTCGCTGCTAGAGTTTCCGATACCACACTTGGAACGGCAGCTCTGAGTAGAGGATAGCAAAATCCAGCATGAGAGAACGAAATGTGAGCGGAGACCGTCTTGTAGAAACTCCTGTTCGCAGCAAGTTATTTGCATGAAACTTGATTTTCGAGAAGAGAAGAAACCGCCGATGGGCATGAGAACTTCTCAAGAGCACAGTTCATGAGGTTTTCAATCAGTCATTTGCCGCACAAAGCTTGATACAGTTATAAGCTGGAAAATAAGTGCTGTCACTGTCCAAGAAAAATACAAGTCGTTTACGACGAGGTTGTTTGTGATGAAATCTTTTCTCTCATGACAGGCAGATGAAAGAAGACCCGACCAAAGACTGCAAATCGCTTGTCGATAAACTCAACTTTGGCGGATCATCAACAGCTCTTTCAATGAGAATTTCCCATCGCATATCCGTCGCCATTGAGGAATTGCTCTCAAAGAGAAGGGAACAGAAATTGTTTTGCAACACATTTAACTGAGCTGATAAGGAATGCCAACTTCAAATAATCAATCGTCTTAGTGCTTGTCGACCAAGGTGTAGATCAGTCCTATGTACGTCAGTTAGCTGAATGCTATCGAAACTGTAGGCTATAATACAACATTTCCATTAGCCCCTTATCAAACCTATGGAAAAAGGGTTCAACTCTTATCATCAGAGTTGCTCGTCACCACACCGTAGTAGATAATGGAATCGCTTGAATGAGAGGAAAGATATGTGTTGACGAGAAGATTCTAGTTTTGCAAAGGGATCTGCTACTTTTTTTCCGAAAGTATCAGTAAAACAGAAACTATGTCCAGTGAACTAATCGAAGCTGAAAAGGATTTGACTATGCCCAAGAAAAACGAGTAGCCAGTTTACGATGAACTCGTGGTGTGAAGGTGAGGCTCACCTTTTCGGTCTAACTGTCTCCGAGCAGACTGCACGGCAGCAGAGCGTGAGCTGATACTACAAACACGTCAAGTAGTCTGCACATCATTTACAGCACGCTTGAGCGAAGTTTCTTGAAAGTCGATTGGCACTCATAACGCCCATACGGCTAGCGTAGCTCAGATCTACAAAAATTATCCCTTTTTCATGATTCAGAAACTATTTACGTCGATAGCGAGACAGATAGATCCAGCAGATGATATGAAGCACAGACGACAGGTGGAGGAAAACAACAGTGGAATTGACTCTAAGAGAATGCAGGGAACTCTTGAATGACCACCCAAACGATGGGTGGACGTGTTTGGCTAACGTCAATCATCTGCATCCGCTTAACGAGTTTGGAATTACGGAATGGGCCACGTGTGCGTCGCCATTGTCGAAGTACAACACCATGGACGACAATGGCGCGAGAGAGAAACGAATTGAAATTTTGACAAGGCCTACACTATTAATGAAGACGGGCTGTTTCATGACCCAAATAAGGATGCTGAAATGGCGCCTCTTCACTGGTAATACAACCCTCAGCTTACTTCTATACGTTTTCTCTCGCACAATTACTGTTTGAGGTATTACTATCCTTTAGAGATGATGACGTCCACGAGAGCCATTGCATGTAAATAGAATCGCATCCTCCGCTGATGCTGATGGTTCAGTTTAGCCGTGATCACCATCCATCGTTTAAGTGGTTGCCCAGGAGAGCCCTTGCATTTTCTGTGAATTTAGTCCACTGTCCCATTCGTCCGCCGGTCATTAATTGCTCTCATTATTGAACTCATGCATGAAGGCGTGCGTAAGAGATGAGGTAGGCGATCTTTGGGAGGGAATAAGTGTGTGATGAGGATAACGAAATAAACCACTTTTTATAGTATTTATCTACGAGAATATAATATTCTTCCGGCTTCTAGTTTACAAAGCTCTTGTAATTTGCTGAAACAATTGTATTCTTTTTGGAATTAAGAAGCCTCTAGTGTAGTGTTTGTGTTATGTTTTGTTAGTGTGTTGTGTTAGTGTTGTTGATGTTGTTGTGTTAGTGCGTGCTATATTAGCGTTTTGATTGAATATTTTCAGCAATCATCTTTAATATGCTATATATGTCATTAAGTTTTACCGCATTCATTTCGAAAAATAGTGCGAGATTGTGATAAAAAAATCACTAAGGAAAATAATTTTATGTTTCAACGAATGTGCACGTATCGCTGAGCTACTCTGCTGCGTAGTAAGGCAAGTAGGAGAATCACAGCAGCTACCGACAAAAATTAGTTCTCGCATTTGTTGAGTTTTCTAGTGAAAACAAATTTTTGAAAAAAGAACTAAGTTCCAATATACCCAATAATGTAGAATGCTGAGCAAAAACGCTTGCGTCAGGCGGGATTCAAATCCAGATCTCACTCTTTTCGGGAGCGTATGCTAACCGTTGCACCACCGACACTCTTTTGCACAGTACTCTTTCTACTCTACGACACGTCATCTGTCAGCCTTATATGGTCAGGCGGGGCCGTCTTTTTGACATTGAACCCACTTATACTGACAGATATTGGGTATCAATAATCAAATAACCAAATAATCAAAAGAGTGCTATGCAAAAGAGCGCTGGTGGTGCAACGGATAGCATACGCTCCCGGAAAGAGTGAGATGTGGGTTCGAATCCTGGCTGACGCAAGCGTTTCTGCACACCACTCCACATTATTGGGTATATTAAAACATCATAATATCGCAAGTGGCAATCAAATAAAAATGATTTTGTGATTGATCTATAAGATCGACTGAAATTAAAACCTCGCAGTAAACATTCAAAATAATTTCCAAGAAAAGAATATGTAAAGCCTGAAAGAGGTTGGTGCGCCAGGGCCATAGACCGGTGTTTCGGAGGTTTCGGCGAAGAGTGTTGATGGATCAGTGTCATTGTACACTATGTCATCACCACATACGCCTCCCTCCTTGCTACAATGCAGGGCTTAATGTGGGGCGGTGGTCACTGACGAGAAGGCCGAAACCTGCGAAACATCGGTGTATTAGACATTCTATTTTGGAATTATTTTGAATTTTAATGCGAGGTTTTAGAAAACAGTTGATCTTATGGATCAACTTTGATTGATTAAAGAGCTATGTTGCAGTTAGGGAGATAAGGAGAAAGTACCACACTGCATAGTTGTCGGTAGCACGGTGACCGGCACATGCCCTGTAGACCGCAAAGGATGATGGTCGATTGCATGAGGATAGGCATGCCTATGAAGGTCGAGGCTATTTCTGCCAACCAAACAACGATCTCAGGAACTCTCACGGTTCGGCATTCTTTCTTTGATGTATAGATTTGTTTTGAATATACTATTCAGACTACGAACATCATTATGGCGAATTGGTCGAGACAGATGTGGCAAAGTATAGTGAGTAGAGCGGTTCGAATGTTGGCATTGGGTCCGTTTCGATCAAACTTCTTCGCCGCATCTGTAACTGTCAGCTGAAAGGCTAACTCCACTGCGAAATGTTTGAACCAAACTCATGTATTGATTTGTGATTTTTTTGAATTCGTTTGAATATATCCTAATAAATGAGGCTAAAATTACTGGAATTCTGTAAGAGATCAAAAATATATCTATAATAAGATGTTTCCTTTGTTAGTCGGTTGAAAATTTGCACTTGAAAAAAGTAAAGAAATTTCTTGCATGCATAAATAGAAAAGTATTCCTATCTATGGGCGATTTTTCACAAACAGTGTTACACAACACATAACTCGTTCATCAAGAAGTGTTAAATTCTAAAGGCGTAAAGGTGGCCAAATCCTCTTCTAACCTTTCTTTCGGCTTTTGGATTTTCCATCCTTTGTCGTCCCTCAATCACTGCTCTTGATTATTGTACTGAAGGTGAACCAACTTTGAAGGCATTCACACTTGGAATGGTGATGGCTTTTTGTAAAGGTATTTTTACATTTACAAGTGGCAATTCACAAGCAAAAATGGTAGTGAGAAACATTCAATCTCCTTTTATTCATGAGGTAGCGTTTGAAGGATCTGAAGTTTCGTCAAAAATCTCTAGTTATCAAAGGCTTTTTGAAGCTTCCTTCTCTACAAAAACCAGCTTCTTCATAAAAGAAAGGAAAAAGTGATGAGCAGCTTATGATCTCACTACACCTTATGTCTCTTTCTTTAACAGCTACCTGTCTCCAGTCAGTCTTGTTGAGGAATTTGGCATACTGCGTAAATGCAAGCAAAGCATTTTGAGAGAAAGTTGCTGATTCCGTTCCGATTCATTTCGCTGTGTCGCATTGCCATTTCTAGATATAGGTGAACAAATATGACTCCGCCATTTTTTCTTGCTAGTTACAGTAGCAAAAAATATGCAAAATCTTTTCTTATTTGATAGTGCGTTAGACACGCTACTTGCTTATGTGTTTTTTATCTATAAGATATTCTATATGAGAGTTTTTTTAGAACATTGAAGATGGACGACTTCTGTACCTCGAAAAACGCGATTTGAGGAATATTGATTTGCAGATTCATTATCCCAAAGTTGTTAAAATCGCTTTGATTTCAGCTGTCATTAGTTGCCGATTCTCTCGCAAATTTTTTCATAGCAACTTGCCTAAACAGTTCTCTAAAATGAGCTGCCGTGTGAACAAATCCGTTGCTATTCATGCACGAATGGGTATGGGAAAGTGCTAGTGAAGCAGCGTGCATGATAGTAGAGCTTCTGTGGGCGGCCTGTAAACGAGTGATCTCCCAGTTTCCTCCAGACTGTCCAATCCAGCTTTGAGCCTCAAGATCCACTTCCTAACCGTCCTCTTCAACCGTTCCATCGGCTAAGCTCCATTAATCATACATACTTTGCAATTTCGCGGCATGATGACGACTCGACCTCATGTTGCAAAAGCGATCAAAAAACGTTGAAAAAAAGCTGAAGTGGAGAGGTTCTAGAAGGTTTTACTTTACCCGCCTTACCCTCCCGGATTGCACCGTCACATTACCACTTGGAATTACCAAATTCAAACTATAAATTAGCAAATTAGGAAAAAAATGGGGTTTTTCGGGTACACAAGCCGTCTTCTTGAAAGTTTTATAGAAACTATCTCATAAAATGTTTGTGTACAAATAACATGTAAGTGAATAGCATTTTAACGCATTTTCAAACAAGAAAGCAATTTGCGTATTTTCATTTTACTATTATTATAGCAAAGAAAAAGGCGGAGTCATATTTGTGAACCTACTATTATCCTTATATGTGCGTAGATGGAAAACTTCACAAGACGAGATGGCGCATCAGTTATCAAAAAAGTGAATGTCATCAGGATTGTTTCTCTTGGAATAGAATCATCTTGATTAAGCTGACCGTTGTGAAATCACTACGTTTTTTTCTGCTTCTGAGGATCGACGTGTTCGGAAAAATATTCAGTGCCTTACCCCTTAAGTAAAGCACAATAAAAACTAATATGCGAACGCTCTTGCTGACCGATTTTTAGCGAAACTCGGCACGCCAGTCATCACAGATCGTAGGCTTTGAAGAAGATGAAGACCGCAAAAACGTTAGTCGAATAAATATCGACTGTCAAATGCACGCTATTGGCTCAACCAACTAAGAAATTATGCTCTCTTCGGCTGTCCGTGCCGAATAGCTTCAAATTTCACGGCGGAGAAATCCACTCAAAATATGGTACTCAAGGAATCGGTTTATAGAAAGCATCAGGATTTCCATTCCGTTTATAAACGAATGATTTATACGACAAGATTGAGAGTTTGACGTCAGCATCAAGATAGGAAAATACTGTAGGCAATAAATCAGAAGTATATGCCTTGCTTATATGCCTACAAGGTCAAAGCATGCCTTCCATTCTTGGTCACATGAAAGCCTCATAATCGAGTATGAATAAATAAATAAATTTATGTTGGAGGAAACAAAAATTTGTCACGTAAGGTGAAGCATATCTACAATATAACCGACATACTTCATTTACATACAATTCTGACTGACAGCAAAGAGGAGGTATGACCCATTACAAGCAGCGTACTCGGTTACTTATTTCCGCTTGACACTTAACTTCACCGATCCGTCTCACAGCGCTTTTTTCACTGAGCGGAGCCCAGTACTCCTAGATTCAATTCCTTTCTTTCGTCTTCCTCTTGAACGTTGTAGAATACTGGTTGAGCGAGTTTCCTTGCAGTTTCGAGGATAGTGTGAATGTGGCGTTCCATAAAGCGTTGTCGTTGACTACAGGAGAGAGTCGAGAGCGGACGAGGGAGAGGTGGAGCTTGGCTCCACAGTGCCGCAGCGAGTATCACAACCACTCAGTCGTGGCACCTTATTTGCATACTCTCTAAAAAACTTGGTTTCGATTTGCACGAAATTTCTTTTTGTTAACATTTTTTACATTGAGTATTGTCTCAAAGATAAACTATGGTCCTTTCAATAAGATGGTGCTGTCAAGCAAAAAGCACGAGAAGAACTATTGGTGCAAACGGACATCATTGGCTCCGTTTGATTTTGAAATCACTAAATATTCTCGGCAAGTGTACTAATCCCTGATACGCGGGGGCCAACAATTTTTTTTTGAATGGTGCAAAACTAATGGCATTTCGTGAATTGGTAAAACTTGCAGCTCGATATTGGAATTTATTCTGAGAAAAAGTGGTTATAATATTATCATTTTTTACGCATTTTTTACCCTTTTTCTTTTGATAGTATTTTACTTGCTATTTCTTTTATATTATTTTGAATTATGAAAGTGGTGCTGGTTGGTGCAAAAAGTAATCTCGTTTTCGTACCATGAATCCGAAAGACGTGCATAAAGCAGCTGAGACAGCCTGCAACATCAGCAGCTCATATGGTCCGAAAATTGCTGACTTACGTGCAGTGCAGTGGTGGCTTCAATTAGTGCAGTGAAATTGACGAGAGCTTTCTGAATTAGGAAAGCAGTGGCCGAACATAGGAAGTTGACAACGTAGCAGCCTGTGATGCTCGCGGCGGCGCTTGTGGAGCCGAGCTCCACCTCTCCTCTATCCCCTCTCAAACTCTCCGGCAGTCAACTAAAACGCCTCATGGAACGCCACATTCAGATTATCCTCGAAATTGCAAGAAACTCGCTCAACCAGTACTGTGGTAGGTGATCGAGCTAGCAATTTTCTTCTCGATAGAAGGGTGACGAGAGGAGAGGAGTGAGAGAGGACAGTGATGGAGCTGTTTCCAAGCTTGCGATGAAGTGCATTGGCACTTGGACACGCTAGGTTGGATCTTCGGAAGTGAAACGGTTAGCTCATTGAAATGGAAAAGAAAGTTCCGCATTTTCGACCGGCAAAGTGTGTCACCCACATTGTAACGTAATTTTGCTCAGCAAGATTCACTCCTTGATCAAATCAAATCTTTTATTTAGCAGCTTCTAGAGTTGTTATGATGTTACAAATATACTCATTGATGTAGAGTAATGTGCAAAACTTTCGCGTCAAGCTGGACTCGAAACTAAATCTCACTCTATCCGGGAGCACGTACTGTCACCCGCTGCGCTACAGGCGCCCGCTTTGCTCACCACTCTTTCTGCGGCACAGCGCATCTATTTGACAGCAACCAGCCGTCAACGGGCTCTCCCAAGTAGAATTCTAGAGTTCTATTTGGTTATCGAATACGCAGTATCTGTCAACGTGATTGAGTTCAATGTCGATAAGCAACTATCTGGTCAGGCCCTTGACGGCTGATGCTTACATTTAATGCGTTGTAGCGTAGAAAGAGTGGGTGTGCAATACGAGCGTTAGTAGTGTAACGGGTTAGAGAACGCGCTCGCAAATAGAGTGTGATATGAACGAACCTCCTGACGCGAAAGTTTTGCATATCATTCTACAACAATGGATCCGACTCCTTACCTGCGGCATTGTGGTGAATTCTGGATAAACAAAAGATCATCAATATCAGAAAGACTTTTTCGGTTAATTTCACTTTCTGCTTTTGGTAAGTATTTCTGTATTTATGTTTACAATAATTTTTTTCATGTTCCCGGGGGTTCCATCATTAATTTACTCCACTACACATGGTAATTTACTTTATCTGCATGTGTCTTACCCCCTCCCGCTTGCAATTCTGATAACTCACCACTAAAAAAATTTTTTACAAACAATAAATTTAACAAGATTCTAACCAATCACGAATACAAGATGATTGTTCGGACCGGGATACCCAAACCCTACAAAACTCACATATTACTCCGCCCTAAATCACGCAAACGCAACGCACTTCGATGAATCACCCTTGAAGCTTCAAATAATTGTAACAGAGGCTTATGATCGAGTCTTCATTTTTTTTTTTACATGACAACCGGGCGCGTCAGCGTCCTCACAACCGGAAGACCAGAAATTTGGGACAGTATTATGTTTCTATGTATTCGTGTGGGAGCTATAAAATCATTTTAAGAGTAACAATATAAACACAATTCACAGAAGGAAAGAAAAAGCAAAGGGGGGGGGGGGGGTGGGGGGGGAGCAGGGGGGGGGAACCGTGGGACAAAAGCGTATGAGGTGCAACCCTGATGACTTGACAACTGTCACTGATAACTGGGGATAGAAGGGGAGCAACTAAACTCAACCTGCTTTCTGCAGCCTGTAGGGAGGCAAGAAGACACGCCCCCCCCAAACCATTTTTTGTTTCTAAAAAACACGTTATGGATGGTGTACTGGAGGTTTGAGAAATTCCACCTTTCAACATCTTTCCCCCCCCCACCCACACAGTTGACGGATCTCGACTCACGGGCTTTTTTAACTCGGTCCCCGCGTTTCGACCCACCATAAAATGTTATCCGTTCCACTACTGGCGGTTTTAAATTTTGCTTTCTCTCTCTCTTGTTTTGTTATGTACCAAAGCCCCCCCTAGGAAGCCGCCTCACAAATGAAAAGACACAACAAAAAAAAAAAAAACCCAAACAAACACAAAAAAAAAAAACAAAAACAAAAAAAAGAAAAACAAAAAAGACAAAAAAACCCAAAAAAAAAAAAACACTCATTGTAGCCTTAGCATTTTACCAGGTATTTCCCCCTTTTCGTTTGTAAAATCCTGAAGCGTGTCATCCTGTCATAGTCAAGTTTTCGAAAGGTAACAGAAAAGCGGAGTACATGGGGTGTCTTAACGCCGAACCTGTTGTGAAAGCACTGAACTATCGCTTCGCCCGCTGATCACCAGATGGGAGAATATATGATGTAGGACTATTTTGTTTTTGTTCTTCGTATTATCATCTGCATTTATCTGACATTTCGTGCCCCCATAAAGTTTGGCGTGTCGGGGGCGCGAGATGGGCTAACTTTTACATCGAGATTTTCACTCTATTATATTATCGTTGCTGCAGTGGGTTTCTGTTCTCAGATTTTCTATCGTCATCCCTCATACAATTAAGGGATTACAGTTAAATTACTGTAATTACCTTGGTGCGTCACAATACGTTAATTCTAATTTTGTGACTGATGAAGGAGGGAATGCGGGTACGGTGGGGGGGTGGAAGGGGGGCGGGGGGGCGGAGAAGGAATGGGGGGGGTAGGGTTGGGTGTGGCGGGGCGGAAAACGTTTATTTATAGTTAGTAGATAGATAGTAGGAAGCTTTGTTGCGGGTTTTTGTTATTCTACTTTCGCTTATTTTTAAAATTATTATTAAATAAATTACAGTGTAGAAGACCCCCCCAGCCGGAAATTTATGTGTCGCCCCTCACCCACCGCACCCCACGCTCATCGATTTTCAGACTTCACTTGGCGAGTCCTGTCTCCTGGGAAAATTTATATTTAAGATTCAAGTGACACTACTTAATAATCAAGAGAGACCTTTCATAACCTGCTTTCAGTGAATTGAAACAAATGGCACACGAGCCTTGGATCCTCTCCTTAGTTCACCAAATTGATAGGTATTTACACAGTCTGAAAGGTTTTGATATTTTGCCCCTTGAGAGGGGCATTTTTGTGTCCAGATAAATGTTCAGATTTTTCGTTTTCTTCCTTTTGCCCGCTTCGCCATTGTTGTTCGGTGCCATTCTTGTTTGTTTTGGTACGCCTCGAATTTGGTGTTTTGAGTTGTGTTTTGTTGACTAAGAGATTTAGCCCAAAGACAGCCCGAGTAAGGCAAGATAAGCCCACCAGAGGACTACGTTAGTATTTAAAACGTTGGGGAGGGGAGTAGGGTTGAGACGTGGGGTGTTGGTGTGGGTTTAGTTTTAGGGAGGGTTTTTTTTCGTGTTGACGCGTTAGTAGTCGGTTGTTGGTGGTTTTTTAATTTTAGGTTTGGGTTTGAGTTAGGTGTGTTGTTTGTACCACTCTTAGTGTTGGTCGTTTTTAGTTTGTGTTAATCATCTTTATCTAAAACTTTTAAGGAGGATTTGGAAAAAAACTGGGGCTTGGGCGAGTTTGTTTAACAGTGGTATTGAGTCGTACAACAGTTTTTTTAATGGGTGTGTAGTTGAGCGTTAAACGGTGGTTGGGGGGGGGTTAGACCCCGGCAAGGTTCGGACTTAGGTGTGCATGTTGTTCGGTGGGTTACCGTCGGGCGGGTGTTAGCTGGGGGCGGGGTTTTTTGGTGTGGATAATGTGGGGGTTTTTTCAAAGCCGGTATGTGGGCGTACAGTTGTGTGGCTAGGAGGGAAGTTTTGTTCGGTGTGGGGGAGGGGGTGGGTTGTTTTGGGGGGTTTTATGCGCTCTGGATTTTCAAAGGGGTAAAGTGAGATTTGTAGGTTTACTAAGACATTGAGTTCGTAGTGTTTTTTCTGGTTTGTTTTGAGTTTTGCGTGGTTATAAAGGAAGGAGTTGGGTTTGGTACTTGTATAAGAATCGACGGGGTAGTCTAAACCAGCGGACGCTGGGGTGTGGTTTTAATGTAGGGTGTGTTTGTTTTTATGTGTAAATATGGGGTTATTGTTGGGTGTATGTTTGTTTAAGTTGTGGTTAAGTGGGGTATATGGTTTGTTTTATGTGGTGTGGTGATTTTCTTTTTAGGGGGGGGTTTTTGTATTTTTAAGTGGACGTGAGTTTATGTCTCTTCACCGATGGGGATAGAGTATCGTATCCTTTTGTGAGTTTGCCAGGGAGTTCCCTAAATATATTTGGTCGCTGGGGTCGGCGTGCTGTTTGAGGGGTGTCATTCGTTTAAAATTAGTTTAGTTTTGTGGGCGGTTGTGGCGAAGGCGTTTGGATGAGATTTTTTGAGTGTGTGTGGGTTTGAGGGGTGGCTCTTTAATAATTGTTAAAGATTTTGTATTTAGAAATAATAAAATCCCTTATGGAGCAAAATTACAATCTCTGTAAGAGGAGCATTTGGTCGGAGGATAGTTTGTGTAGATACTGACGAGGCGGGGGAGGGGCGTTGTGTTTTTGTTCATTGGCTCACGGCTAGGTTGTTTTGGTGTGCGCTGGTTGGGGTTTTAGTTAAAAAGTGTGGTTGATCAGGATGTAGGGGTGCGGTTGTGGGGGGGTGGGGTATTTGTGTTTGTGCGAGATTAGTAGCAGAGCTGTTCAAAAGTAAGCGGGGTTTAGTTGGGGTATGTTTGGTCTAGGTAGGGGTTATTAGAGGGGGTGTCGTTGGTTGTTGTGAGTATTCTGGTTCACAAAGTGTTTTGTACGGAGGCGGTG